>CM043116.1:72673416-72917052 GCA_023701765.1 Hylyphantes graminicola
TGATAGCTGTTAACGATTACACGTGTATTTCTTTGATATTTTGAATCGTGAAATAACTAAATCTATGATTATATTACAGAAATTTAATTAACCATTGCTAAAAAAATGTTCAAATTAATAAACAAACTCGTAGTTAAGTTATAAGTTCCACTGAGTATATTTCCCAGTATACTTCTATGATTATTTTTTCATTTTGATGAAGGGTTTTAAAACTTAAAAATATGACTGTGACTAAGAATTACAGCGAGGGACGCTATAACTTAAATATTAATGGGAAATATAAGAGTAATCCCGATGCAAGTTCGATCTACCCTTCGATTGATAGTCTGTTTCTAAACCTTAAAGAAATATGCGCCCAAAAGCAATGAATCGCCAAGCATAGTAACTCTTGCCCAAAACCAAAACCTTCCTTACCTTTTTTCGAAGTGGACTAGTCCACAATCAAAATATTTTGGTTGCCAAGTTATCGTGGTCGGACTATAACAGATCGTCACGAAATTTGGCACAAAAATTCATCTCATCTCCGGAACAAATATATGCTAATAATTTTTCGAATTAGAACATTCCTTCTATCATTTTCGAACGATTTTATGTGTCCCTTTATGGAAAAAATACACCACTTTCGCTCAAATCCGATCATTTTTTCCCTTTCGTGATGCCATTGGGCAGAAATTAAAAAAAAAATACTTTTTAGAAAATATATGAAATTGAAATTTTTATTTAATTCTGTTACCATAAAATTCAGAAACTAAATTCATAATTTGAAAAATAATTGATATTTTTCAAGTGACGTAACCCAACCAGCCTCCATTCTACGATTTTATTTTATTTATTTGAATTGAATTGGGAATATTTTAAATGCATAGTTAAACTAATACTGAACTATGTTGGCTTTTGAAGGCCATTATACTAGAGCTGCATATTAGGGTTTTATGTTTTCCTCTTTTCGACAAATACTTTGCCAAACTCGCCAAGTTATTATAAAAAACGCACCAAATGAGCTTTTTTTTTATTACGTGTTGGTTGTGCGAAGGTCATTGCGCCAGAGCTAAATTTGTGTATTGGTAGCTATATATTTTCCTCGCGAAATTACTATGTCTTTATCTGTCCATTTTATAGCGTTTTTTAAGGACAGTCTTTCAGAATTTTTCAGTCTTTTATGCATGATAAATTTTCGTGCCCTTCTTAAATATAATAATAATAAATATATATAATTTTACATCTTTTTTGAGCTTACATTACTGTTTCTGTTTTTTCCATACCGTGCGACTCCGGGTAAATCAGCTAGTATTCACATATAATATAGAATAGCCCTCGTGTAGCTCTAGTGCGACGATAATTCAAACCAAACCAAACCAAACCATATAATATAGCTGTCTTACTACGACTTTATAAAAAAGCATTGTAGCAGAAAATACTAGTCGAACCTCATTAACGCGAACTCGCTTAACACGACAATTCGCTTAAGATAAATTTTATTTTCATTCCATCAATTCTGTTGGCACTCAATGCCTGAAAAAAGCTGATTTGTGTCATACTTTTTTTTCCCAGATGGTTCATTTCTAGAATCACAAGAGTTGAAGCCGAAGAAATGCTGAAAAAAGTTCATTACGACGGCGCTTTTCTGGTGCGTCCAAGTGAAAAAGAGCAGAATTCTTTCGCAATTTCTTTCAGGTACGAAGTATTGTTATTTAGTTTATTACGGATATTATAATTTTTACGACATTAACAAATTTAATTTTTTGCATGTTTTTAGCTAACTTTTTCAAGAAATAAGTCTGATTGAAGAATTAATTGTACACACAGTTTAATTTTTTCACTAGTTTTTAAATAATGTCTTACTTTATGAAATTAAAATTAATTTTTTCTATGTAAACAAATTTTTTAAAAAAGCCAACTACAATGGTAAATCATATTGATCCAACTAGATTTCAGTGGTTGATCTCAGTAATTTAGTTATAAACAGAAAGGTGGTAAAGCGAAAAAAAAAATCTGCATAAATGCATTTTCTACTCCAACTATTTTTTGTGACTAATATATTGTTATGAATCGCACAGGTAAAATCCTAATTCAGTGCATAAAGGGTTAATTGCCAAATGATTTGTTTGTAGGGTTTAAAGCAACGTTTTACGTACACTCTTTGAAACAAACGAGCGATTTTAACTCAGTCTGAGTTAATATTCACTCCTTTCCACTGTCGAAAATGCACTTCTTCTACAGGAGTGGATTTTACTCTTTCGTTTTAAGGAGTGTAACGTCATCGTAAGGACATTTCCGTAACACTCGTCTACTCAATCAAAACCTTAAAATCATAATTCCTTTTTTTTATCATACAGAGCCGAGAATAATATCAGGCACTGCCGAATCAGCTTCGAAGATCATTTTTACACCATTGGAACCGCGCAGTTTGAAAATCTCCCGGAACTGGTGAACTACTACGAGAAGCACACCCTGTACAGGAACACAAAGTTGAAATATCCCATAAATAAGGAAGTTTTAATCAGAATTGCAGGAGTAAGTTGTAATTCATTTTCATTAATACAATTAATAAACACTTACGATGTTTTATGCAATGTTAAACTAATTTTTTTTAAAATAATACAATACTTAGCAATTACCCAATAGCTGCTTAACTGTTTGGCTGCATAATTATTAGATCAGAACTTTTATAAATCAATTTTAAAAAAAAGAGATGCAATGCAAATAAGGTTTGTTACTCTACAATGGTTCGTGGGTATTCGTATTCCTATAAAGTTTAAGGTTACCTGAAAAAAGTAAGACACCCAAACCTCTGTCCCAATGGTTTCCCCGCCAATAATTATTTTAAACTCGTAAAATGGTAGCTTCAAAAATAATTCACAGATGGCGCTACCATTTTTATTTCTCGTGCATATGAGTTTGTGTGTTTTTCTAAAAGTTGCATACGTTTTATGTGGGAGGCGCTAGTGTCTAACTCTTTACTGAAAACCCAATTTGTTAATACCAGTGTACGGGTGGTCTGGTCAATGAGATAGAGACATTCCGTTAACCCGGCAGGACTCACCTGTGGCACAATTTTCGGGATTGCTAAGCTAATTAACTTAGTATTTCATTTATGTGATACATAGATTAATTGTTTAAATCCTTCAAAGTGAGAAATAAAAGACAATATTCATGACATTTGCACGCAATAAAAGATACGCATTGAAAAAAAAAAAGAATGTTTGCTAAAGTTACAGACAAAAAAGTATTAAATAGGTGTAACTGATTATCACCATGTCAATGCAATGCAACTTTTACTACTTCTAACGGTTTTGTCCAACATGACTTTTTTTTTTAATATACTAGGAGGCAAATCTCCCTGCTCGCTACCGCTCGCCAACCCCCGAGAATTGCTACTCAATTCCTCTTTGTTTGCTGTTTATATTATATGGAGCTGTTTATAGCTTTGCTGTTTAATAGAGAAAATATTTTAATATCTGATCAATATATTTGAACAGATTACGGTATTTGCTGTCTATGATTAAATAGCTCGAAAATTCTCTGAATTGTCGCTCTACAAGGATGCTACAATGACGAATGTCAGAAAAGCAAAGCGAAGAAAGTTTGGTTTTTTTGTTCAGTTGCTTAGAAACATTTCAAATATTCACCGATGTATGTGTATGTCGACATTTACGTACTTGCAAATATATTTCCTAGCATATAAATTAAAGGGTTTTTTGCATTAGTGATGCTTGTATCAGCTCGTCGCACACACTACTTCAAATAAAATAGTCCACAGATGTCGCTGATTAACTACTGCATCACTACAAGTCATCTGTAGATTATAACAGATATTTTCTTTAAGGGTGTGATCTAGGTAAACTCTAAATATAATACAACAAACTTTGAGGGCCAATTTACGATTTTTTTTTGTATGACTGCCCATAGTTGTGTGGCGGTTACCAGTTACCACACACGCAACCTCAATATTCCATCAACATCTAGGTGGCGCTGATTTACCGCCCATGTTCCTACCACTCTCGTATTTTGATGTTGAAAGAAAAATTATACAACAGTTAAGAAATTCGCCTATTTCACTTTCGATTTAGTGTGTAAAAGTATATAGATAAGATTATTCTAATCTGTGTATCTATTTTAAACAGCACATACCACTATATTTTGCAGCTAACCAGCCATCTTTCCCCGAAGGGAGAGAATATTGTGACAAAGGCGGCAAATTAATTTTAGCCTGCAAGCGGCAAATCTTTAAATACGGCTTTGGCTGCAAGCAACTGAGAAGCAGCACAACGCACATTGAGGTAGCATGAGGAAGGTTTCCGTTTAGGCGGGGAACGGTGCATTGGTCGTGCATGTGCAACCTCAAATAACATCCACGCTAGATGGCGCTGATTTACTACTGGTACTTTTTGGTGGCTATGGTTTGTTGTAATAATTTTGGTGCATTACTATGTTAGTTAGGTACTACGGTAAAACATCGATTATCCAATCTAATTTGGACCGGAGGAAGGTCAGAAAATTGAAAATAGAGAATTTTCATTTGTTTGTACACCTTGTAGTACAGAGGAGCGCCTACATCAAATTCAAAATTTCCCAATTTCATAAATGCCTTAACTTCCCGATTTTCGAATAGCCGGAGAATAGGGTACTTGACTATATCGCTTAAATACCCTCCAATGTTATTTAAATTAAAGTTGAAAGTAAAAATATATAATTAGTAGAAAAATATATAGAAAGTATGTAATTTTTTCGAAATAAATCTTTAAATCATTAAAAAAAAACTTTTAAAAAGGCATTTTTTTCACGTGATCACAAACACGTCGGTTTGGCTGACGTCACTATGAACTATAAACAAACCGGCGTGATGTTTTTTTTTCTGATTAAACTTGTTTTAATCTAATTACTTTTGAAATAATAAATATTGAGAAAATATAGGGTTGTTTTACATAATCGTATATTTCAAATTTGTCTAAAATTGATTCCAATGTGGTGTTTCAAAGTTTGTTTATTGTTCATAGTGACATCACAGATACCACGTGACAGCCAGAAAGCGTTTTCAGGAGTGATTTTTCGTCCTAATGTTTAAATTCATTTTTCTGCCTTTTTATAGGGTATTTGAAAAAGAGAAAAAATACAGGTCTAATATTTTTGGCATAAGAACATTTTAAGCCAATAAAAAAAATTTAGTCAAGTACCCTATTCCAATTTCAGTTTAGTTTGAATTATTGTCGTAGTAGAGCTACACGAGGACTATTGGCGACGGCCGTCGTTATTTAGAACCACAAATTCCGATATCAGAATTGCCGTATACTTCTGAAACTTGTTTCTTTTGCGAACAACTGAGAAGGACTTGGTTGGACAACGTTATTTTTTTGTGTGTGTTTTACTTAGGGATGGTCGGTTAATATAGAATTCCGGATAAAAGAGGGACATATAATCTAGGTTCTACTGTATTTACTTACTCATAATCTTTCAACAGGTAACGGTGATTGCTGAATGTGATTTTCTTGGTCGAAAATTCTCCGAGTTGTCCTTCCCCAAGGATGCCATAATAACGAATGTCAGAAAGCCAAGCGAAGATTGGTGGAAAGGGGACTACGGAGGAAAGCTGCAGCGATATTTTCTTGCAAGCTTTGTCCGAGAAATAGAAGCTGGCGACACTGCTGAAAATGTATGGAACTAATAATTATCAATTGAGAAAATCTGTCTACCTCTATTGCAACGTCAACAATAGATAGAATCATATTCTGTGGGTTTCTCTCTATACCTAGAGTCTTTAGCTATTAAAGTCAATCTGACCATATATGTTTCAATGATTAACTTTTCAATAGTAAATTCCTCATTAAATTTTCATTATCCATACTTTATTTACGCTATTTTTGTTTGAAAAAACAATTAAGCAATAATTTTGTTGAAGCAATAATTTTGTTCAATGAAAATTAAAAATAATTAATATTTCCACATATTTAAATGTACTCTTGGTAAAATAGAAAATACTTACTGTAAACTGCAAGGAAAATTGCGTTTCTATTGATAATATATGGAGGCAAAAAAATTCTAGACTACTGAAGAATCCATGCCTGGTAAAAACTGTCGTAAAGGAAGCCTAGACGTTGCGGGTTGTTGTGTGGGTAAGTTGCATTTAATTCACATTGTTTAAAAAAAATACAGTTAAACCTCGTTAATGTGAACTCGCTTACCACGAAATTTTGCTTAAGATTAACCAAAAGCATTTTCCCGCCAAAAGAGTTATCGCTTTGGCCGAATCCGCTTAACCCGAACAAAAAATTCTGAAACTGGCCCTTTTTTCTTAGTGTTTCAAAGAACAAATGAAACATCAAAAATTAAAAAAAAATTCATTTTAAAAAATTTAAACCTAATATTTCTATAGTATACTACTCCAAAAAATTTATTAATTGAATTACTAATTGTATACAGGTACATTATTATTATATTACGTTATAGAATACTTTTTAAAAGGTATTTTTTTTAAAAAAATATTCTCTGGCTCAATGTCAAACCATTGCTGACGGTTAACATGAAATTCGGTTAACACGAAATGTTTCGGTGCTGCCTTTCAGTTCGCGTTACCGGAGTTGGACTGCATTAAACATTTTCATTTGTAAGAACGTGTCTTGTAAAACAACGATTTATAATATTTTCCTGGATCGACATCTTGGATTTGTGTAACGTTAGAAATCGTAACCAATGCCAGATTAAATAAGATAATTGTGTTCACCGATATGCTCCTTGTGACACTTCGTATTCTGTCTATATATTATTATTATTTTATTCGTGTTTTTTTAAACTCTTTTAGAAATTCAGATTCATCTCTTTCTACGTATTTCGTTATTTTTGGATTACCGACTCGTCGAAACTAACAAGAACAGTGTAATTAATTAAATATATAACGTTTGGCTAATTTGAGACCTGTCGCCACAATAAAAGTAACTTTTGCTATTGCACATTCTCTCATGGAAGCTCTTTTCGCTTGAAAGATACTGCCACAGTAAATACAGGGTGGTTATAAAATAACGCTCCCTATTCGGAGTGGTCTGTAGCTTGAATGAATAATCCAAATTCATCAAAAATTGAGACACTTGCTATTCAAGAAGAGGAGAAAAGAATGGAATCATAAAAAACAAACTCGTCTCTTGACCAGGGTTCTAAATTACGAGGCGTAATTGGATGTGTTGGCCGTAATTAGCCATAATTGGCTACGCCTCGTAATTATAACCTTGGTCAAGAGACGAGTTTCTGTGTTATAATTCCATTCTTTTTCGTAATAAACTCTTCTCTTGACCAGGGTTCTAAATTACGAGGCGTAATTAGCTGTGTTGGCAGTAATTGGCCATAATTAACGACGCCTCGTAATTTAGATTCTGGTCAAAAGACGAGTTTGTTTTTTATGATTCCATTCTTTTAGGATTCTGTCTTTTTTTATGATTTCATTCTTTTTCCCCCTTCTTGAATTGCAAGTGTCTCAATTTTTGATGCATTTGGATTATTCATTCAAGCTACAGACCACTCCGAATAGGGAGCGTTATTTTATAACCACCCTGTATATAATCATAATTTCGGTAATTCATTCGAACCGTTTTTCAGGTTATGGAAACAAAATCATGAAGAATGTTTCAACACAATACCGAAAATATTTTTTAAAATTTTACCACACAGCCGTTGTAGCTACAAGAAAAAACCATATTTATGGTGGAACCTACCGCCAAATTTCTAACAGTATAATTATCAATAGTCGAAAATGGTCTTCTATAGTCAAAGCCATCCTTATTTGAAACACTTTAGGGATGGAAAACCGAAACCGTTTTTTTTTTGCCCTCGGTTTTGACCGAAAAACCGTTTTTTTTTTTCATGAGGCCGGTCTACACCGGAAACCAGTTTTCTTTAATAAAAACCGGAATTCGGTTTTTTTCTTAAAAACCGCCATCCCTACCGTTTCCATTCGGTTGGCGGAAAGTAAAGAAGTTTTCTGTATGTTTCAGAAATAACAGCTTACCGAAAACTAGAAAACTTCAACATGTTCCGGATACTATCCCCGAAAGAAGTCTGTCCCTTGGAAATAGCAGCTACTTCGATTGAAGAAATGATGGAGTGGATCCAAAAGATATGGGAAATTATACAATCTGGAAACATCACGGTATTTTCAAAAAGTATCCTCAACTTAGTAAATAAAACATGAGAGTATTCATGAAGGAAACAACATATATTATAATTAGTTTATTTGTTGGTAAAAATTTCACATGTTTATGCAAGTCTGGAGCTCGCCTTCGTCAGAAAAATACATAAAGCAATCTAACACAACTCCTGCGATCGTTGATAGATGATTTCTCAAATTTAGGAAGTCTTCCGCTCCTGAAATTATGAAATTCCGGTTATTCTATGGGGTGCACAACTAAGGCAACTTTAAGAGTTTGAGAATAAGTAACACGAAACATGTTTCCCATAAAGACATTTTCCCATAAAACACATTTTTCCCATAAAGATTTTTCTCAAAAAGTTCCCAGAAAATGTGTATTTGCTTCTAGATGTTTTAGTTAGTAACACAAATTTTGCCTAAAATTTTGCATCCAATTTCACAACATTGGTAGTAGGTGACAAACAAATCACCATTTCGTCTCTTAAGTTCCCACATGTGCCATCTAACTTCGCAAAACGGTAGAATTGTACTGAACGGTAACCCTTGGTGAACTTTCCAAAATCGTGCCAAAAGTCGGCCGAAAACCCACCCGAAATGATAGGATAGGTTAGGATAGGTTTGAATTATCGTCGCATTAGTTAGAGCTACACGAGGGAGAGCCGAAAAAAGTGTTTATTTAACACCGGCTGTTCGGACTTTCTTGTTACATATCTCGTTTTTCGATTCTCCATCGTGTAGCTCTAATGCGACGATAATTCAAACCGATCCTATCATTTCGGTTGGGTTTTCGGCCGACGATTTTGGAAAGTTCGCCAAGGATAACCTTTCAGTAAATTTCTACTGTTTTGTAAGTTTAGATAGCACAGTGGGAACTTAAGTGACGATTTATTACATTTAGATCAGGAGGAGGAAGGACTACAAGGAACATGTGCCCAATTCCCTATTTTTTTTTTTTTAAATTAAACATGTAAAGTACAGCATGCACCAAGGTTACACAACATGCATATACTGAATAAAAAAAGACAAGCATCAAATGTTTAACAGTGTGTAATGATGCTTAAGGGGTCATAGGAGTCTTAAAAATGTGCAAAGGAGGTACTACAATGTATAGTTTGATCTTTCATGTAATTTTTTAACTACTCAATATATAAGTATAATTTTTTATATGCAATTCTATAAGATTTATTTAATATAAAACAAATTTTAAAATTTATGAAACTTTAGCCAAAACTAAAATAAATGATATTAAACATAAAGCTATTTGAACACATTGTGATTAGGCTTGCGCGGCAAATTGTGAGGTCAATATTGAAACAAGAAGCTCTTAAAGAACTAAAATAGCCTACTTTCCTGTTACTTAAATGCTTACTAAAATTCTTATCATGAAAAAACTGGGTTCGTAACAGTAAGTGACATCAACAACCGTTTTTCCACCTTAAATTCTAAAATAAATTTCACTAAACACAGCATCTAAATAAACACAGCATCTTTCACTAAACACAGCACTAAACACAGCTTTATTTGCAGTTATAAATAAGTATTTAATTTTTCGTAGAACAAAAACCAAAAAACTACTCCTCAATAAACATTTAATTGCTAAATTCGGCTAGTTTCATTTATTTTATTTCGAAAATTAAATAATTATTACTTAAATCGTTTGCAAAAATTTATATTTCAAAGTATAAATATGTAATATTCCTCGCTTTTAAATAGAATGAAAACAATTTATATCAACACACAAAGATCTCGTAGTGAAATATTTATTTGACGTCATCTTAAATTGATCGATGTCTCAAAAATAAATTTATTTTAATTTATTGTCTAAAAGAATAAAAGTTTCTCGCGCGATTGTTGCTATGGCAATGATGATTTAATTCTAATAAAAATGGCTTTCTATGCTTTTTAAATGAGCATTAAACTTTGCAGTTTTTTTAAATAATTGAAGTACTTAGAATTCGAATTCTTTTATGAAATTTTCAATGTATTCTCATTTCGATGCGCTGAATTTTTTGACGTATCTCACTTGTCCGTGGCATTTGTAGTTAAATTCAGCGATTTAAATGACTCGAAATTGAATTTTAATGCAAGTTCAATGGGAAATTCGTCGACAAATAGTAGATGTATGTCCGTCCTATCGTACAGACAGACGGACAAAAAGTATGAAAGTTGGGTGCCTGAGGTTATACCTTTCTAATAAAAAAAGAATTTTTAAGATCTGATATATAGAACCGATTTTGGAAGGGGGGTACGGACAGACGGACGGACGGACGGTCAGACAGACAGACAGACAGACGGACGGACGGACGGACGGACATCGACCGCATGTCAATACCTACTTTTTTTATTTTTTTTTTAATTCTTCGAATTGAAAAAAAAAAAGAAAAGTAGGCTAAAAATGACCAGGAAAATGACTTTATATTGTACAAATATGTACAAACAAAGACTTATACCTAAATTTACAGCTCAATTTTAATTAGAAATTATTTTTTAAAAAAATTTTAATCAAAATTTTAAAATTTTCATTACTTTTTTTAGAAAAAGTTCTTAAAATAATTTCTAATTAAAATTGGAGCTGAGAATTTAGGTATAAGTCTTTGTTTGTATATATTTGTACAATATAAAGTCATTTTATTGGTCATTTTTAGCCTACTTTCCTTTTTTTTTAATTCGAAGAATTTAAAAAAATGAAAAAAGTAGGTATTGACATGCGGTCGATGTCCGTCCGTCTGTCCGTACCCCCCTTCCAAAATCAGTTCTATCTGTCCGATCTTAAAAATTCTTTTTTTATTAGAAAGGTATTACCTCAGACACCCAACTTTCATACTTTTTGTCCGTCTGTCTGTACGATCGGACGGACATAAATCTGTTATTTGACGACGAATTTCCCATTGAATTAGCATTGAAATTCAATTTCGAGTCATTTAAATCGCTGAATTTAACTACAAATGCTACGGAGAAGTGAGATACGTCAAAAAATTCAGCGCATCGAAATTAGAATACATTGAAAATTTCAGAAAAGAATTCGAATTCGAAGTACTTCAATTATTTAAAAAACTTCAAAATTTAATGCTCATTTAAAAAGCATAGGAAGCCATTAATATTATAATTAAATCCCCATTGCCATCGCAACAATTGCTTGAGAAACTTTAATTCTTTTAGACAATAAATTAAAATAATTTTATTTTTACCCTACTTTTCTTTTTTTTTTAATTCGAAGAATTAAAAAAAATGAAAAAGTAGGTATTGACATGCGGTCGATGTCCGTCCGTCCGTCTGTCTGTCCGTACCCCCCTTCCAAAATCAGTTCTATCAATCCGATCTTAAAAATTCTTTTTTTATTAGAAAGGTATAACCTCAGACACCCAACTTTCATACTTTTTGTCCGTCTGTCTGTACGATAGGACGGACATAAATCTACTATTTGTCGACGAATTTCCCATTGAATTAGCATTGAAATTCAATTTCGAGTCATTTAAATCGCTGAATTTAACTACAAATGCTACGGACAAGTGAGATACGTCAAAAAAATTCAGCGCATCGAAATTAGAATACATTGAAAATTTCAGAAAATAATTTGAATTCGAAGTACTTCAATTATTTAAAAAACTTCAAAATTTAATGCTCATTTAAAAAGCATAGGAAGCCATTTTTATTAGAATTAAATCACCGTTGCCATCGCAACAATTGCTTGAGAAACTTTAATTCTTTTAGACAATAAATTAAAATAAATTTATTTTTGAGACATCGATCAATTTAAGATGACGTCACATATATATTTCCCTACGAGATCTTTGTATGTTGATATAAATTGTTTTCATTCTATTTAAAAGCAAAGCAATTTTACATATTTATTCTTTGAAATATAAATTTTTGCAAACGATTTAAGTTATAATTATTTAATTTTCGAAATAAAATAAATAAAACTAGATGAATTTAGCAAGTAAATGTTTATTGAGGAGTAGTTTTTTGGCTTTTGTTCTACGAAAAATTAAATAATTTATTTATAACTGCAAATAAAGCTGTGTTTAGTGAAAGATGCTGTGTTTACTTAGATGCTGCGTTTAGTGAAATTTATTTTAAATTTAATGTGGAAAAACGGTTGTTTATGTCACTTACTGTTACAAACCTAGTTTTTTCAAGATAAGAATTTTAGTAAGTATTTAAGTAACAGGAAAGTAGGCTATTTTAGTTCTTTAAGAACTTCTTGTTTAGACATCGATCAATTTAAGATGTCGTCAAATATATATTTCACTACGAGATCTTTGTATGTTGACATAAATTTTTTTAATTCTATTTAGAAGCGAGGAATATTATACATTTATTCTTTGAAATATAAATTTTTGCAAACGATTTAAGTTATAATTATTTAATTTTCGAAATAAAATAAATGAAACTAGCCGAATTTAGCAAGTAAATGTTTATTGAGGAGTAATTTTTTGGTTTTTGTTCTACGAAAAATTAAATATTTATTTATAACTGCAAATAAAGCTGTGTTTAGTGAAAGATGCTGTGTTTAGTTAGAGGCTGCGTTTAGTGAAATTTATTTTAAATTTAATGTGGAAAAACGGTTGTTGATGTCACTTACTGTTACGAACCTAGTTTTTCCAAGATGAGAATTTTAGTAAGTATTTAAGTTTTATTTATTTAATTAACAGGAAAGTAGGCTATTTTAGTTCTTTAAGAACTTCTTGTTTCAATTTTGACCTCACAATTTGCCGCGCAAGCCTAATCACAATGCGTTCAAATAGCTTTATGTTTAATATAATTTATTTTAGTTTTGGCTAAAGTTTCATAAATTTTAAAATTTGTTTTATATTAAATAAATCTTATAGAATTCCATATAGTGGGATCCAGTACCTTGAAATTGGGAAAATTACGCTTTTTCGTTTTATTGTATGGAAACATAATATAGCTAATAATCTGCAATTCACAGCAAACCAGATAACAAAATTCATGATACAAAAAAAAGTTATGATTAATTTGCTTCTATAACTTTGTATTCTCGTAATGTTAAAATGAAACTGAAGAAGCTAATATCTCCGAACGAGATTTTCATATTTTGAGCTGTTTGAAAATGCTAAAGCTCTTTTTTGCTACAACACTTTAAACTGCTTTCTGTGCTTTTTTGACACAAATAAATAGTTTAAAAAAAAATATGCATTATTTTGCTTATTTTTGTATTTAATTTTTCTATTTTTCTTTAAACACTGTCCGAAGTTCATAATTCTTTTTTTCTCATGAAAATCTCAGATTTTTTCATTAATACTTTTCTGAAACAGTGGTGTGCGCTAACTAAAATTGGGATGCATACTTCTATTAGGATATTAATAAAGAACCTCTTATACTGGACCCGAGGTCGCGAGCCCAGTGTATAGTTATAAAAGAGTCATGACAAATCTTTAACTAAACTTAACTTTTAATAAAAAAACATAAACTAACTAAACATAACGAACTTATACAAATATACTTGAAGGTTACATGATGAGAATAGCAACTGTTGCAGAAATGAACGGAGTTTAAATACACAATTTCAGGTTACAGATACAGTATTACAAATATTACAAATATTGGTGGTTGAAGTTATGTTCTGCACAAGAACTACTTATGTTCATGCCGCCACATCATCCTCCTCCATAGCTTCCACGTCAGGGCAAGCGAAAACGAACTCTTCTTCCGCTCCTGGTGGTGTAGTTGCGAGTGGAGGGTGGAACATCCGAAAGTGGTACAGGCAATGGTTGTTTGAACTCTGCAGAAGGTTCATGGCAAGCTAGAAAAGCAGGCTTTAATCTGTCAATAGATATCCACTTGGAATCTTTGCCAACCTGGAGAAAAAACACTTTAGATTTTCGTTTTAAAACACGAAAAGGTCCATCATACGGAGGTTGGAGTGGTTTCCTGACCGAATCGTTTCGTATAAAGACATGACTGCATTTTTGAAGATCTTTAGGAACATAAACCGCTCGCTTATCCTTCCAAGTAACCTCTAAAGGTTTAACAGTAGAAAAGGCCTTTGAAAGGGTTTGTATGAATTCTGGTTCAGTGAGAGTAGTTTTAGGGGAATCAAAGAACTGACCTGGCAATCTTAAGGTTTGACCATTTCAGCAGAAGAATGATTCCAGTCCTCACGAATGGCAGTGCGAAGGCCAAGAAGAACCAGAGGAAGGCGATCTACCCAAGAATCTAAAGGGTTACACTTTAAGGAAGCTTTAAGAGTTCGATGAGTTCTCTCAACCAACCCGTTCGCTTTAGGGTTATAAGCCGAAGTGCGAGAGATTTCAGAGCCGAGAGACTGTGCCAAACGTTTAAATACAGCAGACTCCAGCTGTCTACCTTGGTCACAGGTAATACGGGCAGGAGCACCAAAGCGAGAAACGTAAGTTAAACAAAAATGCTCTAGCGACAGTAACAGCAGTAATGTCTTGTAGTGGGATCGCTTCAACCCATCTGGTATACCTGTCGATAATGGTAAGACAGTACCGGTAGTTTTGAAAAGTGGGCAACGGGCCGACTAGGTCAAGATGAACATGCTGAAATCTAGCATTTGGAGTTGGTATCTGGCCCAATGGCGAAACAGTGTGCCTGTGAACTTTGGCTTTCTGACATGCCACACAAGTACGACACCAGTACGCTACATCTTTGCGCATTGAGGGCCAAACATATCTCTCGCTAATTTGCTTCAGAGTTGGGCGAACACCCGTGTGAGCAAGATCATGTACAGATTCAAAAATTAATTGTCGAAAAGAGTCGGGAACAAATACTCGTACAGATTTTTGGGAAATGTCACAATATAGTTTAGCTTTAAAATTTGGAAAATCAATTAGTTTTAGTTCAAGGCCTGTTTTATCAGGGTTTTGCAAGCAAAATTGAAGCTTTTCATCGGTCAATTGACGGGAAGCCATATCCTCGAAATTTATTTGAACAGGGTAAACTATTTCCTCAATTCTAGAAAGTGCGTCAGCTACTGGATTAAGTTCACCAGAAACATGGCGGATATCAGTAGTGAATTGGGAAACAAACTCTACCTGACGAAGTCGTCTGGGAGAACATCTTTCAAAACCCTGGTTAAAGGCAAATACAAGAGGCTTATGGTCAGTCAAAACATGAAAAACACGACCTTCTAACATATAACGAAAATGTATAATTGATAAATAAATTGCCAAAAGCTCCTTATCATAGGCTGAGTATGACTTTTGAGCAGAATTTAGCTTTTTTGAAAAGAAAGACAGCGGCAAGTAACCATTAAGAGTTTTCTTATGCAACGCACCCGCTACAGCTAAATCGCTGGCATCTGTAAACAGTGCAAGTTCACAGTTAGGTTCAGGATGAGACAATTGAGTGATATTAACGATACTGTCCTTACATTTTTGGAATGTGTCCTTTAACGAATCGGACCAATCAATCACTCGTTTGTCATTCTTTTTCGAACCACAAAAAAGAGCATTTAAAGGGGCGTGCAACTCGGCTGCTTTTGGAACAAAACGACGATAAAAGTTTAAGCAACCTAGAAAACGTCTTAAGTCTTTGATCGTTTTTGGAAGGGGGTAATTTACAATAGTTTCAACTTTTTCAGGTAAAGGTTTACAACCCGATGCATTGACAACATGACCCAAGAATGAAATTTCAGATTTTCCAAAGACGCATTTAGCCGAGTTAATAGTAATGCCAAAATTTTGAAGTCTTTGAAAAACCAACCGCAAGTGTTTCAAGTGTTCTTCCTCATTAGTACTGGCTATTAAAATATCGTCCAAATAGGCGAAGACGAAATCAAGCCCAAAAAGAACTTCATTGATGAAGCGTTGAAAAGTTTGGGGCGCGCCACAAAGACCATAAGGAAGAAACATGAACTCAAACAACCCAAACGGGGTTATAACTGCAGTTTTTTCTATATCGGGTTCGTGGACAGGTATTTGGTTAAAAGCTCTGACAAGGTCAATTTTACTGAAAACTTTTTTACCGGAAAGATCCTGGGTGAAATCTTGTAGGTTTGGCAACGGGTATTTATCAGGTTTAGTACGCGAATTCAAAAGTCTAATCACCCGTTGGTCTCCAGTCCGAGTTTCTCTTTGGGACCATGTGCAACGCACTTGCCCAGGGACTTTTAGACGGACGACAAATACCATGCTCCATCATATAGGAAAACTCATCCTTAGCCGCTTTGAGCTGAGCAGGATGTAACCTACGAACTTTCGAGCAAACAGGCGGGCCAAAAGTGTTAATGTAGTGGACAGTATCATGTTTAATTGCTAAGGGTCTAGGGCTTGCTTTAGTTACATCTGGAAATTCCTGGATTAGGCGGTGGTATTTGCTATCGCCAACTACAGTCTTAATTCCAGGTATGAAAGTAGGCAAAACTTTACCTTTTTGGGTACAGGACGTTAAAGGGTCAATAAGTTTGCGATTTTTAATATCAACAATTAAACCAAATTGCTGCAGAAAGTCAGCTCCAATAATAGGTTTGGATACGGCTGCAATGACAAAAGGGAAGTCGAACTTCCTACGGAGACCCAAATTTAAAGAAAGCAACTTCGAACCGTAAGTTTTTATTGAGGTCCCGTTCGCAGCGTTCAAAACATAAGGGCTAACTGTTCTACAACCCCTATAAGAGAGAGGCAACAAACTCAAATCTGAGCCACTGTCGACCAAGAACTGAACTTTAGTTTTAACGTCGGTGACAAAAAGGCGGTGACTGAAAAAACCAGCACTAGAACCAGGGATTACCGCTTCCGTGGACGGATCTAGGGGGTTACAAGGCTTGTCCAACGGCAATTCGGCTAAGTGATTAGAACAAGGTTTTTTACAACTAAGAGCTTTTTCACCAAACTTTTTATGATACCAACACATTTTAGGTTGAGAGTTACGATTATTTTGTTCATTTGAACTTTTAACAGGTAAATGTCGATTACTAGAGCTATAATTACTACGGCCTTTGAAGTTCCTGGAACGGGAACGGCCTCTAAAAACATTTTTACCCCTTTCCAATAAACCATCAATTTTTTCGTTTAAAGCCAAAATTTCCTGTTGCAGTTCCGAGATTTGATTTTCGAAAGAATTTTTGGAGGCAATATCGTCTTTATTCATACTGAATTTTTAAAATTTCAAAAGTTAAATAGAAATTCAATTTGAAATGTTGAAATTGGCAAACTAATTAGAATATGAACTATAAAAGAAAGAAAAAATACTTGACCTTACCGAATGGCCAAAATTTAGTAGTCAAAAACTTCGAATTTACGACGCTGAACCTACAAAACACCATAAATGTTCGCGCACAATGTCCAAAATGTCCACAATGTCCCATTAGGAAAATACCTTGAAGACAGTTCGCCGGAAGATGCTCAATGTCCGATGGCGGTACTGGGTCACGCTTGGCATAAGACCGCTGGTGCTGGAACACGCTGGAGGGAATTGGCTGTAGGCGCTGGGTACACGTCGGCGGGAACTGACTGTAGGCGCTGGGTACACGTCGGCGGGAACTGGCTGTAGGCGCTGGGTACACGTCGGCGGGAACTGGCGCTGGGAGCACTTCAATGCTGGGAACTGGCCGCAGGTGCTGGGTATGCGTCAGTGCAGGGAGCTGGCCGCAGGCGCTGTGAATACTTCAGTGCAAAGAGCTGGCCGCAGGCGCTGGGAACACGACAGTAAAGAAGCGACTGTCAGTCAACAGTGCAGGCTGCAGGCGCTGGTTACCAGTGCGACGGTGTCTGAAGATGGCTGCTTGGCAGAACATAATGCAAGCTGCATCATAACAGGTTCCACGTAGAATGTCCGAAGTCCGGAGGTCACCAGGTATACTGGACCCGAGGTCGCGAGCCCAGTGTATAGTTATAAAAGAGTCATGACAAATCTTTAACTAAACTTAACTTTTAATAAAAAAACATAAACTAACTAAACATAACGAACTTATACAAATATACTTGAAGGTTACATGATGAGAATAGCAACTGTTGCAGAAATGAACGGAGTTTAAATACACAATTTCAGGTTACAGATACAGTATTACAAATATTACAAATATTGGTGGTTGAAGTTATGTTCTGCACAAGAACTACTTATGTTCATGCCGCCACACTCTAATAAATGTTTGATTGCACAAAATTGAAAAGCCGAAAGGGAGTAAGTATTTGAAAATAGGTAATAATTTGATGAAAAATTTAAATTGTCAAATTTTAAAGTTTATTTTTTTGTTTCTAAAGGTAGTGTTTATAGATGTGACTCATAATACATAAAAAGAAATTTGGTCTCAGCAAGTGCGAAAGTAAAAAAAGAGTTGTGCAAGGTACCGGACCCCTTTAAGGGGGAAATGGGCGCTGGACCGGGGGTCTCCAAACTCAAGTGCTTCAATTTTAATCTAATGGGGAAAAATATTTTCTCTGCCACATGTCTAGGGCTATATTGAATATTTTTACAAATGTTTTTATTTTCATAACTTACAGGTCTCTATAATCCCACTTTCCAAAATTGCTTCGAATACTTTTTATAAAGTTATTTATTCAAAATTTAAACAAAAAAAATCGAACCCATTTCAAAAAGTGGGATTTTCTGGACCTGTAAGTCAGCTACATTTATCACAGAAAAAAATCCGTTTTTAAAAATATTTAATGCAGCCTGAGAAATGTGGCAGAATTTTTTTTTCTCCATTGGATTAACACTGATGCACTTTATTTTGGAGACCCGCGATACAGCGCGCCCACTCCCCCTTTATTACAAAATGTCCACGAATTTAATTGTGGTGTAATTTTATTTCCAGACCAATGTTAACAAGGAGGAAGAGGAACCACCTACTATCGCAAAAGAATTATCAGATCTGATCATTTATTTTAGATCTGTACCTTTCAACCGAGACAGTAAGTTTACAATTGAAGAGCTTAGGGTAAGAACGTGCTAAGTGACAAAAAGGTCAAAACGAGAAAATGGGCTTTCAAGTTTTTCGTTTGCACTCACTCTCAGAAATAACACTTTCATTTTTGACGATTCATGAATCCTCCAGCTTCATTTCGTTAGTTTTGAGGATTGTTTCGTCAAACTATCACGTGACTTTTGAGTAAACGCGAATCCTCACTTTTACGATCGTGATTTGACGATTCTGTATCTTGATTTTGAGGAAACTGAATCTCATTGTTGTACTCACATGCTCAAAAATTACGAAATATTTCTTTAGATTAGACGACATTCAAATCCTCATAAAAATGACGATTCAAATTGCCTCACTTTGAGGAAACGAAAACTCGGAGCATTTGCCAGTAAACGAATCGTCAAAATTAAGGAAAATTTCGTCGTATTTGAGCATTCATTTTTTAGAGTGCTCAGATGCGTTGAAATCGGTACTTGGAAATTGTACAAACTGAACTAAATTTGAAGTTTATGAAAAAGGGAAACTTTTTACCGTTATAGAAGTTAGTAATACGTCCATTGGCACAGAAATCTCATTTTTTTTTTCAAAAATGTCACTTAGCACGTTTTTCCACTAAGCTCTTCAATTGACAAGCTCAACAAACATTTTTGTCGTTAAATTTGAAACTTTTAACAATGTCATGTCTTTAAATTTCAGAAACAGGGAAACACACCGAAATGTCTTCCTTTGCAGAAACCAAAATGGAGAAAAATGTAGCTCCAGGGAAAGTTAACTTTTTTGTGAAATATCCTTTTTTTGAAACTTAATATTACTTGATTTTCCATGCCCGTTAGGTAAACTAGGGACTTATACAGTAAGAAATTACTTAAAAAGTAAGTTTAAATAATTTAATAATAAGGATAATAAGTTTAAATAACCAGTAGCAGTTTATCTAACTGCTTAACGTAATTGTTACTGTTAGGGAACGGTTACTTAACAGGTTCGAAGTCATTTAATGTGCAGGTATGGTTTAAATACCAAGCTGCACGGTGTTCTAACCGTTAAAGTATGGTTTGATAAAGTAATCGAAATACATCGTGCAATAACGATATCGTGAGTTAAGACACCATATCTTAATTGAGCAAGTCTGCACCAGTGTAGGGGAGACTGGGTACGGTTGTGCCAGTTTTCATTTGATCGCTTATAAATTCGTTAGTATGCCGATTAGCTGGATGAAAGTTGCATTAATAGTAAAGTGCAACACTTGTCTACGTATAAATAAAAAAATTGAGTCCCTAAGTACAATAGTTAGCTTGTAAGAGCAAATTAGAAAAAAGAGGAAGTAGTGTCACAACGGGGTCGGTTGTGACAGAGTCAAGAAAGACACCAAAATGGTATCAAATCACTCTTTTTTGCATCATCTTTAGAAACTAAAAATTCAATATTTATAATAATAACATTTAATTCATCATTTAATTAATAAATTTAATAATTATAAATTAATTTATAATTATTAATAAAAACTCTTATGACTCTTTATGACTATCATCAAAAAAGTTAACTAAATATTTATAATTATACATTGCTGTAACCATGTCAAATACAAAAAAAATAAATAAAAATGTGTTTTTAATGCACAAAATATCTTATCTACATAAAAAAATATACAAGTTCTTATATAACACAAATAAATCTTTTTGACTTACACCTGTTTCGTCAACAATGTATGTATCCTGTGGCTTATAGGTGTGTATATACATAACAATGTGCATATTGTCATAAAAATATTGTACATTTGAACCTTGTATCGATGCAAATGTATCGTAACAAAGACATACGATTAATTGGGTGATTTTTCGCAGCTCTTCGTAATGAAATCCCGCGTTTTACTTCTATAAAAGCTTCTTCACATTTCCTTAGGTCACACTGTGCCCTTTCTGCCTTCCTCAGGCGTTTTATAAGCATCTAAAAGAAAAATAAGTACATTTTACTGTGTCACAACCGTACCCAGCCTACTCTTTTGCAAAAAAAAAAAACAATCGCCATGACAATACAAAATATAATTTACATTCAAAGTAATCACTGGTATTTCATTATTAAAGTCTAACTTATAACGAGGAAAAAATTCATTGCTCTATCTGTACACATATATAATAACAGTTATGAAAAGAAATGTAATACAAATAGTTACTTTTGACAGTCGAAATGTAATAGAGGAGTCTGGTAGGGTTAATGTCGTGCGATGACTGATGGTATACTGTGCCACATGTTCGGGCAGGCAAGCTGATCCTTACCCCTTACACCCAACCCGGTATTCCTTATGGTTTCGCCAATATGGCGACTGGCACAACCGTACCCAGTCTCCCCTACACAGGCAGAATTTTTACTGACCCAAAGTGAGAAAGTACACCCAGGTCGATGGCGGTAATCGAGCCAAATTCTGTAGTAACTAAAACGGAAAACAAAACATCCATTTAAATGGATGCCAGGTTTCAAAGGAGGATAGGTTTTCAATTGTGCTTTCCCCTTGACAATCCCACCTACCACCGGCGGCAGTTCAGCCGGGTGTATCCGAAGGGCACGCGCCTCAACTCCAGCAACTACGACCCGGTGCGGATGTGGAACGCCGGGGTGCAGATGGCCGCGCTCAACTACCAGACGCCCGACAGGGCCACGCAGCTCAACCACGCCAGGTTCATGCAGAACGGCAGGTGAGCGGTATCTCTCTCGCCCACGTTAATGGTTGGTATACATATATTTTTAGGCTTGTGTGCTTGAGACCCGTTTATAAACCTACGTCAAGTAAGACAGACACAACACACACATACGTGACAGATGCTGCCATCTATCGCGCGCCATCTCCAAAATTTAGACATGTCCCTGAAGGGGAGAGAAATAGTCTCCAGGGACCTGTACCCGTGGGAAACAGCGAAATGACCGCCCACAGGACTTTCGGACCCAACAGATTTACCGAGCACGTACTCCGCATATGCTCGGTGGGTCTTCAGCGACCAGGACACGATCGCGGGACCTTTCGATCCGAAGATCAAGACTCTGGCCACATGGCTCCCCACAGCCTATATGTTAATGGTAATATCTCTATAAAATTCCAATAAGTGCAAGAGTTAAATTGTGCCTTCTGCACGCTGGTAGACTTACAGCAGACACACTAGAGCTGTATCAAAATATATTCCTGCATAAACAGTAAGTTTTCGTGAGTACATGTAGTATGCTTTATTATTTACACCCAGAGCCACAGCAGTATCATCTTAACCCTCTAATGCATACTGTTGCCGTTTGGCAACAAGTAACATAAGCCACTTTGTTTTATTAAAATAGAGCTCGACAAATCTGTGTGTGGTTTATAATTTTTCCGTTAATTGTTTTTGTCTCCTCCCCAAAGTTGTTCGTGTTTGTGGTCAGAAAAAGTTAATTTTTTTAGCTCGTTAGACATCTTGCGGAAGAATTATTGTTGTTTATGTTTTATTATATGTTGTTTTTGAAATAAAATCTTAAGTTTTGAAGTACTGGCTGCTAGTTCAGCTGAGTGGCGTTTGCTGTGAGGTGGGCGTTGAACTTCTAATGTGATTAACGTGTCAAAAAGTCAATAAACAAACTGGAACTGAATTGGCTTTGAACTTTTTATACTGGTTGTGACTTGTTTGGGCTCCGCGAGTGTGCCAAGTTTCATTTTACTTGTTCCTTTTCAATTTATTTTGTGCGAATCTTGGGTAAGTCACCTTCTTTTTCTTTTTGCGCTGAGGCTAAGCGCTTGAATCCAACCAACAATGTAGTCCGACCTGCATCCTTTTCTGTCCCTCACCACGAGGATAAACCTGGGACTATGGAAAGTCAAATTCTTAATCAGAAATCTCTGACTACTACGGAAACCATCATAAAAGCTTCACATAATGGATGTCAACGTTTTGTTCTGTGTGCTGAAAACCCGCAAGGATCCCCAATCCCCAGGAACAAACCTAAGAAACTTAGCGACGAGCTTAATTTCAAAATTCCCCTTCATAAATCAATTGAAGATCTGAAAGTTACTCGTTCAAACAAAATTATTTTCACGACTCTAAATTTTGACTGCGCTTTGCAAATTAGTCAACTCACTAGCATTCTGAACATCCCCATTGTGGTTACTGTTCATAAAGACAACGTTACCAAAAAATTCCTTTTAAGAGAGATTCCCTCAGATATATCGGCGTCCGAGGTTGATGATGAGATTGAGTCCGCCAATGATATCGTTGTATCCGAAGTTCGTCGCTTTACAAAAAGATCTGACAATCAATTTATCCCTACAGAATCCGTCCTGGTTACAATTTTCGGAACGATCCTTCCCAAAAGAATCAAAACATGGTATACTAGTCATAAAATTTCTTCCTTTGTTGACAGGCCCAGGCAATGCCAAAATTGTTTCAAGTTCAATCAAACTGCAAAAAACTGTAAATATGACCAGATTTGTGTCAACTGCGGAGGTTCCGGAAATCACCCAAACTGTTCAAACTTAACCAAGTGTATCAATTGCCATGACAAACACGTTGCCTCCGACCAACTCTGTCCTAAAAGATTAGAAGAAGTCAAATTTCTGAAATTCAAAGATAGACTTAATTACACTTTTGCTGAAGCCAGGCGCAACTTTAGATCTGAATCTACTTCATATGCAAATATCACAAACACTAACTCGACCGGAACGGCTAATTCAACCCAAATTGCCAACAAAAAAAAAGAAGATGCCATGCATGCAACTATAACTTCCCTGGCTGGATTAATTAAAAATCTCCAGGAAAATCAGGCCAAAACAACCGAAACTCTAGATAAGTTAACAAATGAAACGGCTAATTCAACCCAAAGTGCCAACAAAATAAAAGAAGATGCCATGCTTGCAACTAACACTTCCTTGGCTGGAATGATTAAAGATCTCCAGGAAAATCAGACCAAAACAGCCGAAACTCTAGATAAGTTAGCAAATAAAGTAGATCTTATCACTAAAGTCTTAGAAAAAGTTGCCCCTCACCTCTTAAAACCAAAAATAACGGAAAAGTCTCCTTCAAAAGATCGTTCAGATCTATCAATCACCTTAGCAAAAAAACAGAAAGTCATTTCTGAATCTGATCCTCCTAATAAAGATCTGGCGGGCAGTAATGACAAACTTCATGAAGTGCCAATCAAAATGGACACCTCCTCCAATCCCCAAAGTGCAAATGTCTCTTCTACCCCTCAATTTTCTCCAATCATTTCTCTGACTAATTTTGCTCCCTCAAATTCAAACCCTACGCAAACGTAAACAAGAACTCATCATGGAATTCAATAGTTTAAAAATCATTCAATGGAACTGCAGATCTATTAAAAACAAATTAGTCTGGTGTAGAAATAATATGTTTTCAGAAGCTAATGTTATTGCATTACAAGAAACCTTTTTAAAACATAGTGACAGTATTCAACTTCCTGGGAAAATAATCTATCGTAAAGGTAGACCTTGTAATACTCAAAATAAAGGGGGTGGTATCCTCCTTGCTATTGACTCTAAACTTTCTAGTCAATTAATTACCTTCACCAACCTCCCGACAATGAAATTCTTGGGGTTAAAATCAATCTCAACAACAGCTCTTAAACAATAATCAACATTTATTCCCCTAAAGGTAGATTTCATGCCTGGCTTGCTGCTCTTTATGACGAATTGATCCAACCATTCCTCATCCTTGGCGATTTTAATATTAAACATCCTGTTTTTGGCTCAAGGTCGAAATCCGGGGATAGCGACAAAATAGTGGATTGGTTTTTCGAAAATGATTTAAATATTTTGAATACAAAAGCTCCCACGAGAATCTCCCCAACTGGATCCTCTCTTCTTGATCTCAGCATTAGCTCGCCTGATCTTTTCCCCTTTATTACCTTTGAACTCACCCCGGATCCCTTTAATAGTGATCATATTCCAATAAAAATTACAATAAATAATAAATTTGTCTTCGAAGTTGTCAACAGGAATAAAGTCCACTGGGTCAGGGTTCTCCAGGCCTTCTCGGAGCTCCCATATGTCAATAATAATTTTAAAAGTTACAAAGAGTTCTCCATTTTCTGTACCAGCACTATTAAAAGTAATACTAAAGAAGTCATAATTAAAAATAAAAAATTTAGTCCATGGTGGAATAGCTCCTGCAGTTTTCTTCAGGGTCAGAAAAGGAAATTCTTGCGTTTAAGCCGTGAGTCTACTAAAATTGAACATTGGATTCAATATAAGAAATTTTCCTCGAAGTTAAGAAAGGCAGTTACGCGAAGCAAACGAGAATATTGGAATAGAACGTGTGAAGAAGGGGTTCGTTCGGGTAAAATCTTTAAGATTATTAAAAGCATCTACAATTGTGCAAGTAACGAGGTTACGACAAGTAATAACTTTATTATGGATGGCAACTATCCAATTTCTGATCCTTACTACCAAGCAAACATGTTTGCGAACCTCTTCTCATCTGAAGCAATCCCAGAATTCATTCCCTTTAGTTTGAAAGGGGATGACAATCTTCCTTATAACAAAAACTTCTCCCTTCCTGAAATCACTCGTGCAATCAAGCTCATGAAGGTCTCAACTCCAGGTCATGATGGTATTAGTGCAAAACTCTTAAAAAGCCTTAGACCAAACATTATCCTTAACCGTCTCAACATTTTCAACGATATCTTTAATACAAATGAATTTCCCGAAGACTGGTCCTCTGCAAAAATCCTCCCGATTAAGAAACTAGGTAAAGCTGCGCAAGAAGTTTCCTCTTATAGGCCGATTGCCCTCACATCAGTTCTCTGCAAACTCTTTGAAAAGATGATCCTCCAGCGCATAATTCCTTTCTCCAATAGTCCAAAATTCCATCCCTACCATTGTGGGTTTTTACCTCACAAAGATTGTTTCTTTGCACTATCTATCCTTCACCACAAAATTGTGCAAGCTAAGAATGATAAAAATTATTTCTTCCTGATTAAACTCGATATTACAGCAGCCTATGACTCTGTGTGGAGTGACGGTTTAGTCTTCAAAATGCTGAGACTGGACATTAAAGGGAAAGTGGCGTACTGGATTTTCAGATTACTGAACAACAGGAAACTGTTTGTTGCTTGGCATAACATTATCTCAGACGTGAAAGAATCCCTGAGGGGGGTCCCTCAAGGTAGTGTTTTAAGCCCATTTTTATTTACCATATATATGATGGACATCTTTGAAGTTATCCCAAATAATGTTGAATGCGTCATTTACGCTGATGACATTTTTATTTTTAATCAAGGAAAAGACAAGGGGGGATCATAGTTAGCGACAGCAAAAATGACCAATTCTTAGTATTGATTTCGAAAGGCTCTAAATCATTTAAAAATTATGGTACAATAAAAAAAATTGTACCAAATTATAAATTGTACTTTTATTATTATATTTACACCTAAAAATCTTATTTTTAAAAATTATTATTTTTGAAAAAAGACATATTTTGAAACATAGAATTACGAATTTTAAAAAATACAAGTATTTTTTCGGTACACTTTTCTCCAAATCTATTAAGTATTTCTTAATAATTTCTTTTGTGTGTTATAAAACCATTTTAGATCTAATTAAGTCACCTATTTTTTTTGCCTAAAATAATTTTTAAATTTTATTTTAAAAACATTATATTCTGAATTCATAAAAATTCTGATTTTCAACGAAGAAAAGTGTAAAATAATGAAATATTTTTTTTAATTTGTAAGACTAAATTAGGTGACTTAAATAGATCTAAAATGGTTTTATAACACACAAAAAAAATTATTAAAAAATATTCAATAGATTTGGAGAAAAGTGTACCTAAGTGTTGAAAATTATAGTTTTGAGAAAAACGCGAAAAACAAATACAGTAGATCCCGTTAACACGAACTCGAAATGACCACCGAAACATTTCTTGTTAACCGAATTTCGTGTAAATCGTCAGGAATTTTTTTTTGCATTGAGCCAGTGAATAGTTTTCAAATATCAACACAAAAAAAATATGTTTTATAATGTAATACATAAATGATACAAGCATACAATTAGTAATTCAAAGGAGGCGTGGCACATTTGTTTATTTTTATAATTTAAATTTTTTATAATAAATAATAAGCCGATCGATACAAAATTGGTCTTATTAGATAGATTGGGCTTCCATCTATCAGAAAATACTGGTTTCAAAAATTCGATTTTTTGGTTTTTGCTAACTATGATCCCCCCTTAACTAGAGTTACAGAGAAACTTCAATTGAATCTGCACAAAATTGCAGTCTGGTGTTCCACCTGGAAACTTAACATCAAACCTGAAAAATGTGAATCTATTAACTTTTCCAATAAAAGAGGCAATCCTCCTCATCCCTTTAATATTAACGGAACTTATATCCCATCTACACAAAATATTAAAATCCTCGGTGTTCATTTTGCCAGCAACCTTTCCTTTAAAAATCATTTTGAATATATTAAAAAGAAAACCATGCGTAAAATCAATGCTCTGAAATGCATTGCTTCCAACTCGTGGGGTGCCCGCTCTAAACACCTGATTCAAATTGCCAACTCATGCATCCGTAGTTCCCTGGACTATGGCTGCCAGGTTTTTTTCGGAACTAGCAAAACATACTACAATAAATTCGAAGTTATCTACAATAGTGCGTTGAGAATAGCTACTGGTCTCCCGCGCTGGACTCCCATCCCCCTCCTCCTGGCAGAAGCTAATGAATCTTCTGTTTTTTCAAGACATCAACTGCTTGCTAAAAAATTTTATTTTAAACAATTCGCTATAAATCAAAACCATTCCCTGGTTGACCTCTTTCAGAGGGCGAGCCTCTCTCAAAGACTCAAAAGAACGCAGTCTCTGGGGAGAATCCTTAGGAACTGTCCTCAAGACTCTGGCGTGGCAGTGGCTGATATTATTCCTATCAATGTCTTTAACAAAAAACTTAATAAGATTCACGTTCATTTAAAAGATCTGCCCTTTCAAAACAAGGCTCTGTCTGATTCCATTATCCAAATCCTCTTTTTAGAATACAAAAGTAGCCTCGATCCTGACTCTACTATTTTATCTACCGATGCTTCTAAATGTCCTTTTTCAACTAAAATTGCGGCCATTGACATTACAAACCAAACTCCTATTGCTGGCTCTATTGCTCCTCTGTGCTCTGTGTTCTCTGGAGAGGCCTTTGCAATTTACCTCGCAATTAAAACCTTTATCAACGCCAATTACCACTACATTATCCTGTCTGACAGTTACTCTGTCCTTTGTGCTCTCAACCAGCTCAACCATAAATCTCACAGTGCAATCACTTTCATCAACGAGGAGATCAGGGAGGTTGTGCAACTCTGCAAATCTATTACGTTGATCTGGACCCCGGGTCATAAGGGTATTGAAGAAAATGAGAAAGCTGATCAAGCCACTAAAAATGCTCCAGCCAATAAAATTATTAAGTGGACTCCAATCGAAGATGTGTACAATCTTCTTCATTCTCAGTACTTCAACGAAAAAGCCCAGAAATGGGCTGACAATAAATACGCCAAGGATTTCTATTTTTTAACAACAATTGATCCTAAGCACAGACTTCTCCCTCCAAATAGGAGATCTGATGTCTTGCTCTCGAGGATCAGAACTAAAACTTTTCCGAGTAATTCCAAACTCCATAAAATGGGGCTTGTCTCTTCGCCCCTTTGTGCTACTTGCAAAACGGAAGATACCATCGACCATATGATTTTGGAATGTAAAAAATTCAACGCAGCTAGAACCAAATTAAGAAACCAACTCGGTATTATGCCCTTATATTTTCCTTGGCTTTCCGACATGACCGAAAACGCAGTGATCAAGACTAAGATTATAATTATGTTCATTAACAAGATATTCCAATCCAGCTGACTCTCCCTGATGTTGACAGTGTTCCTCCAACTCTAGCCTCGAACTCAGTATCCTAAAAACAGGAGCAATGTGATTAAGCAGCCTTGTCTGGCGAGCAAATATCACAATAACTACCCAATTCGCAAATCTGTGTGTGAAAGCTCGACAAATCTGTGGTTTTTTTTTCATCTATTACATTCCATTTAAAAGTTTTGGTTGCTAATAAACCTCATAGATGACAGTAGTAAAAGTGTATTCAAAATTAAAGAGTGAAGTTATTAACTTTTGTGAAATTACGTTTTTGGCTGTATTCAAAGTAATGATATTAGTACTAAATACAAATAAATTGTTTTGAAAAAAAAATTATTGTTCAAGAGGGTTATTTTAAACTATGTTTAGTATTTTTCTTATTATTCTCATTAAAATTATAAGTTTGTAGTTGGTTTTTGCATGTGTTGCCGTTTGTCAACATCATGCATTAAGCGCAACTTTTGTTTGCTTCGAAGCCGATTTTTTGACGGAAACTACTTTCACTTGAATGGATATAATTCTGTTGATTTTATAGATATAGATATCAAGGGGGGGGGGGACGAAATCAAAAAGAAAATGTTCAGAATGATGCTATAAATAGTTTGACATCGCATAATATTACTAAATTAGTTTGGAAAGGGTAGATAAAAAATCACAACTAAAAAATGAAAATTCGCTTAAAAAGGGAGTTTTTTAGCGCTGAAAATTTTAACAACAATTTTAATTATTAACAACAATTTTATAAATTATTATTTAAATTACAATGTAGTTACATTTTTCCGTATATATATATCGTCATAATAGTATAATTTTTTAATCATCGCAAGCACAGAGCCTGAAGTTGCATATGAAGCATAAGGACATATATGAGCATCCTCTTTAAGTATATTATACTTTAAAAAGAGACTGAAGTGTGTCAGTGGCTTTTTTTAAGGATCTAGAATATAACTTGATGTTGAGTTTGGCCATATGGCTTTTTGACTTTTCTATTTTCTAGTCTCTGTGGAGCAAGTTGATTTTGGCACTTGTCTCAATAGTCCCTGCCGACCCAGCAGCACACGGTTAGAGAGCTAGCCTTTGGAGATTCTGGGTTCGGGTTGAAATCCCGGTAAAGAATGGATGTTTGTGTTGGTCTCGAGTATGTACGGAGTACGTGCTCGTTAAAACTGTTGAGTCCGAAAGTCCTGTGGACGGTCATTGCGCTGTTTCCCACAGGTACAGGTCCCTATAGACTATTTCTCTCTCCTTCAGGGAAATGTCTATATTGTGGAGGTGGCGCGCGATAGATGGCAGCATCTGTCACGTATATGTGTGTTATGTCTGTCTTTCTTGACGAAGGTTTATAAGCGGTTCTCTGACCAAGCACACAAGCCTGAAAATATCGGTCTTCCAACCAACCAACCAATAGTCACTTTGACTTCGTATACAAACGTTGTTGTGTGTCCTCAGAATCGCAATTTCTACACTAGCTCTTCCCTCATATTCTTCTGGTCTAATAAAGATTTGGCCAATCAACTAAGATATCGTGAAAGTGTCAACCAGGGACACTGATCGCAGAATGAAACTTTACAAGTTTTCTAAAAATAATTAATTCATAATGTAAAGGAAAATGTATTGAAACTTATTAAAAATGATATTAACATGTGTGAGTACTATTTATATTGATAAATCCTCACTTTCTGTAGATGCGGATATGTCTTAAAACCCGAGGTGATGTTGAATGAGGATTTCGATCCCTACGAAAAGAGTACCTTACACGGTGTGAATCCTCTCAGTTTGAGCATTCAGGTAAAAATGCACAGATAAAAATATATTTTGGCTGAAATTGTCAGAGAAAAATTATAGGAACGTCACAAATTTGATGCCAATAAATGACTTTAAATTACTTCACTTTTTAATACCTCATATTCTACACAATGCAAAAAAAAAAATGGATTCAAGTGTGAGAATTATTCGAGACTTAAATTATTCGAGGTTACCATTCGGCTTAATCACATCTAACACATTTTATCGCATTTGATATTTAAGTTAAGTTAAATTTATTAAAATAAAAATTAAATGCTTCATTCGAAATTTTTTTATCTGACTTACACTAATATTCAAAACTATCTGTGTCAGTAAACTAAATATCATTTCTGTGTCAGTATTACTTGACTGAAGGCTTATAAGTAGGTCTGTGATCAAGCACACAAGCCAGAATATATATGTACTTCCCTAACCTACACCTATCCCCCCTCCCCCATTGTATCTCCTTATTTTTCGTTGTCATAACGATAACCCAAAGGGTAGGGGGAACTCGGAACATTTGACCCATAAGGATACATGACCCAATGCCTTTTTCTCAGCATTGGAAAAGTTTTGTGAGTTGAGAGTGGCATCACTTTTTTCCTTTCAGTCAGCTGACTACATCGGGAAAAAACCATCTGAATCCTTTGCGTACCTTTTTAGCTGTACGAAGAAATACATTTTCATGCACTGAAAGTAAATTTTTGGAGCCATAAGATTTTCGGTCTACTTTTTTTGGTTTGAAGGATTACTTTTTCAATTAGTTACCTGTTTTTTTCATGCTATTAGCTACAATTACGTGCATAATAGTGCTAATGTAATTATTCGCAAATGTCTTTGCTTTGGGGTTAATAAAAAAAGTGTAACTAGGGATGCTTGACCCAATCCCAAACCATTTAGGGATACGTGACCCAAGTAAACAACAGAAAAGTAGACAGAAGTACACCAAGTAAATGTTTTTTTTTCCTTTGTTCCTAGATTATATCCACTCGTTTTCTTATGAAGACAGGTAAAGGGCTTGCCAGTCCATTTATAGAAGTGGAAATAGTAGGATCAGAATACGATAATTGTCGGTTTAAAGGAAGCTCAAAAGGTAATTTTTGTTTTTACTTTAACGTCTATAATCGAAAGATCGTTAATAAATAAATTAAAGCAGAATGGGATTAACTTATCAGTTCGAAAAGATTTTAGGAGGGACTGGGTACGGTTGTGCCAGGCATAGGTTGTGACAGTCATATTAGCGAAACCATAAAGAATAACGTTTTAGGTATAAGGGGAAAAAGGAGCAGCTCCAGTCTGAATATGTGTCACCGTACACCATCAGTCTTCGCACGACATTAAAGCCAGTAGAGCCTTCATTACTTTTTGATAGTCAAAAATAGGAGCCCCTAAAGACGCACTTTAACAACTTCTAAGTCATTTTTACGGCCCGTGCAGCCAAAAAATGTCCGACGAATAATACCCCGTGTAAGGGAGTGCACGTTAAATATCCTTCAAAGTCCTAACGCTGCGTACGATGTCGCCCTTAACGGTTGCGTTGGGTGCCTATTCAGGTGTTGGCTCGTCACCTGACTGGTTCTAAAATACGACGCCCGTCGCCAATAGCCCTCGTGTAGCTCTAGTGCGACGATAATTCAAACCTAACCTAATCTAATTCATTTTTCAGAGGATGAAAGCTCGAGCATGGCGTGGAAGGAGCCTTTCACATGTACAGTGTTCAACCCTGATGTAGCCATAATTAAGTTCATCGTACAATACGAAGACATGTTTTCCGACCCGAAGTTTCTTGCCTTGGCTGTTTATCCTGTCTCCTGCTTAAGACCGGGTAATAACTGTTTGAAACTCTAGGGGTGTGTAAGGCGACGCGACTTTCAATTACCGTTCAATAACTCAATACACAAATATTTAAGGGGGAATGGGCACGATGGACCGGGGGTCTCCAAACTCAAGTGCCTCAATGTTAATACAATGGGAAAAAAACTCGAGTGCATGAGTGTTAATCCAAAGGAGAAAGAACTATTTTCTCTGCCACATTTCTCCGGCTGAATTGAATATTTAACAAACTTTTATTTTAAATAATAAATGTAGATAACTTACAGGTCTGAGGTCTCTATAATCCCACTTTTTTTAAAAATTGTTTTGAATACACTATGTAAAATTATTTATTCAAAATTTAAAAAAAAATCGAACTAATTTCAAAAATTGGGATTGTCAGGACCTGTAAGTCAGCTACATTTATCACATAAAAAACCGTTTGCAAAAATATTCAATGCAGCCGGGAAAATGTGGCGGAGAAAATAGTTCTTTCTTCTTTGGATTAACACTCATGCACTTTGCTATGGAGACCCGCGATCCAGCGCGAAATTACCTTTAAATGTTATTATATAACTTATAAGGCAATTTCAATAGGATTCAATTCAATTCAGGATTTAAATGAAAATATAATATATATCACCATTCAAAGTTTTTCAAATAGACTACACAAATGTATATAAATTTAGCGTTTGAACTAATTCTCTTTAAGAGTTGTATATATTAATTAACTCTATAGATCAAATATGTTATATATTTGGTGGGGGAAATTTGAGATTTGGCAATATGTTATTCCAAGAACTATTTTTTATGGCCAATTCAACGATTTTTTAGGATACAGATCAATCGCTCTGAAGAATAAATACTGTGAACCTTTGGAACTTTCAAGTTTACTTGCACACATTGAAATTCAGGCACTCTCACCAGTAAGTACGCTGTAAAAAAATACCATACTTTTCCGCATCTGTACCAGATACTTTCCTGGCTTTTTCAACTTTCCGTCACTTCTTGAAACGTTCTTGACATTTTTAGGTTTTCTCCATAAGGCATAATATCCTTTTATAGAACATCTTTTTAAAGAATTTAATATTATGCATATCATGATCAACTAACAACCATCACAGCAATGCGTCGCGCGCAGTTTTGTAATTTTATAAAGATTCAGCTTCGGTAAGCAATGGCGGGTTTTGAAGGTATCCGGCTTCATCCCCCACAATCTGGAAAGGAGTGCTGCAGTCGCCCGCTTTCGCATGGCCACCGGACACGATTATCTGCAGGCCCATCTCCACCGCATTGGTGTGACCAACACGGACATTTGCCCGCTCTGCACGTCTGAAAGGATGGTTGCGGGCCACCTGTTGTCGTGTATTGGACTTCAACACCTCTCTCCTTACTTGACTTCTTGCTACTGGGAGGCTCGCCGTCTAATGGCTCAACCGCCACCGACGGGCATTGGCTAAACTAAACTAACTAACGAGATTGAACCCTAAGGTCGTTGGAACGAATCGCTGTAGTTGAGAAATAATGGGGGGAAATCAATGGCACTATCCATACTATATACGGCACCATATGGCAAATTTATATGGCTGTAATTACATTTTCAAGGATTAATTATGGGTTTTGTTACATTACAAAGAAATTACTGTTTTTGTGTGGGATTGTGTCGAGTTGTGGTTTTAATTTACTGATACTGGGTAGCGCAAATAAAAGTGGCCCTGGCATAAAGCTACGAATTCAGAAAGATGCTTGGCGAAAAAAGCTATTGAAGCCGGCTAAAAGATTACAAGTCGAATTCCTAAATCCTTCAAGCAGTCGATGGCTGCACTTGTAGTGTAGTGTGTAGTGTAATCGTTTCCGGATTTAGAGCCCTGATCAAGTGACGAGGTCGACACCTGAGCGGGCACCCAACGGAAATTCGAGCGGCATCGTACGCTGACGCCGACGGGACTTTGGACTCCACAGATTTAACGAGCACGACTGTCCCAGTGTACTCGGGCCCATCCGTCACGAGTTGGATTTTTTTTCCCTTTCCAGTACAGATATCCGATTTTATAGGATGACTGGTAGTAGGTGGAATTCGAACCTGAGAAGGTTGAATGTCGACGCTGATGCCTTAACCACTCGGCCACGGACGGGCCTGGCAGCACTTGTCAAGCCTGTTTTTTTTCATTGGTTGGTTTGGTTGTTACCGGACTAGAGCTGCACATAGACTATTAACGAGTTCGGATCTTAATGCGGGCTGCGTAAGTGTGCATTGATCAGATCAGTGCACAGGTGAAGATGGCGAAACTACAGGCAAATAGTTCGCCAAGCGTCTGTTAGGGCTAAATACTGAAGCGATCAATGGCTAAACATAGCAAACCTGTTTTTGCATTGGTTTATGACTTGACAGCACATTTCCTGTCTTTCCGTTCTTTTAAGGGGTCTAAGGAGTCTTAAAAATGTGCAAAGAAGGAACTACAAAGCATAGTTTGATCTTTCATGTAATTTTTTAACTACTCAATATACAAGTATAATTTTTTTATATGTAATTCTACAAGATTTATTTACTATGAAACAAATTTTAAAATTTATGAAACTTTAGCCAAAACTAAAATAAATTATATTAAACATAAAGCTATTTGAACACATTGTGATTAGGCTTGCGCGGCAAATTGTGAGGTCAAAATTGAAGACATGACCAAGAAAATGACTTTATATTGTACAAATATGTACAAACAAAGACTTATACCTAAATTCTCAGCTCAATTTTAATTAGAATTTATTTTAAGAACTTTTTTCTAAAAAAAATTATAAAATTTTTTGAATTTTGATTTTAAAAATTTTTTAAAATTATTTCTAATTAAAATTGAGCTGAGAATTTAGGTATAAGTTCTAGTTTGTACATATTTGTACAATATAAAGTCATTTTCTTGGTCATGTCTTCAATTTTGACCTCACAATTTGCCGCGCAAGCCTAATCACAATGTGTTCAAATAGCTTTATGTTTAATATCATTTATTTTAGTTTTGGCTAAAGTTTCATAAATTTTAAAATTTGTTTTATAATAAATAAATCGTGTAGAATTACATATAAAAAAATTATGCTTGTATATTGAGTAGTTAAAAAATTACATGACAGATCAAACTATACTTTGTAGTTCCTTCTTTGCACATTTTTAAGACTCCTTAGACCCCTTAAGTCGTGCCACCTTTATTTTTGCCGCTATGTAAAAGCATTTGTGTAGCATTTCAAGATCAATTTTCTCAGCGTGGTGCAAATAAAAGTGTCCCTGTCATGGAGATAAGAATAAGATGGAATTGTTGCCAAGTCAAAAACCAATGCAAAAATAGGTTTGCTAAGTAGCGCTACTGATCGCTACAGTATTAACCCGGCAACACTCGCGCTATCTTACCATAGACTAAGAATCTTCTAAACCAAGAACTCAATCTGATGCCTAGCGCCCCCAAAGTGTCGAACGGAACTAATACACTATTAATGATTTTGTGATTGGCATAATTTGACTTTCCGATTGCAAATCTACTGTTTCTTCGAAATGTACAGGGTGGTTATAAAATAACGCTCGCTATTCGGTGTGGTCTGTAGCTTGAATGAATAATCCAAACGCAAAAAAACTTTGAGACACTTACTAATCAAGAAGAGGGAAGGGACTAATCAAGAAGGAAAAAAAAATAGAATCATAAAAAACAAACTTGTCACTAGACCAGGGTTCTAAATTATGAGGCGTAATTGGATGTGTTGGCCGTAATTACCCATAATTGGCTATGCCTCGTAATTTAAAACCTTGGTCAAGAAACGAGTTTCGTTTTATGATTCCATTCTTTTTAGAAAAAAAGGAACTTGTCTCTTGATCAGGGTTTTAAATTACGAGGCGCAATTGACTGTGCTAAGGCTCCTAAAGGAGGCTAGAAAAATTCAGCCGTGAAACATCACATTAGTTCTCTTAGACACAATTGGGGGAGTTAGTGTCTAAGTCAATTTTAATATAGAAAATCCTTATAATGGTAATCCAATCAGAGTTTCAGATCTAGAAGTGTATTTAATCTATCTGGGGTCTATTAGACCCCAGGCGAGCTGCCGGGTTAAGCCCAGATAAACGATTGGTGAATTATTTGCCGGCGACAATGCTATGGCGCGCTACATGAGCCATAAAATCCCTATTAGGGGAAAAAGAGGTCTAGCAGGATTTCTAATTCAAAAGCGTTTGTGGCCGAATCTATAGTATGACACATGAAACCCTCCTTCATTAGAGAGTTTACGAAACCCCCTATGAACCCTGCAATTCCGGTTATGTCTGGAAGAAAATCCCCCAAGAGGGGAAAATTGCTGAATTTGCTCTCACTCTCAGAAATAACACTTTCATTTTTGACGATTCATGAATCCTCAAGCCTCATTTCGTTAATTTTTACGATTGTTTTGTCAAACTATCACGTGACTTTTGAGTAAACGCGAATCCTCACTTTTACAATCGTGATTTGACGATTCTGTATCCTGATTTTGAGGAAACAGAATCTCATTGTTGTACTCACATGCTCAAAAATGACGAAATATTTCTTTAGATTAGATGACATTCAAATCCTCATAAAAATGACGATTCAAATTTCCTCACTTTGAGGAAACGAAAACTCGGAGCATTTGCCAGTAATGGAATCGTCAAAACTAAGGAAAATTTCGTCGTTTTTGGGCGTTCATTTTTTAGAGTGCTTCAATCCATGGGTTCGATGCTCATGTAAACGCGGCGTATGATGTCGCCTTAACGGTTGCGTTGGGTGCCTATTCAGGTGTCGGCTCGTCACTTGACTGTGGTTCTGAAATACGACGCCCGTCGCCAATAGCCCTCATGTAGCTCTAGTGCGACGATAATTCAAACCTAACCTAACATGTAAACGCGCCTAATATGCACTAAGATCTGAACTCGCCAATAGCCCATGAGTAGCTCTAATGTGATGCTCATCCAATCCAACCAATGCAAAAACAAGTTTTCCATGTGAAGCCAATGCACGGTTGAATAGTCTTTTATTTCGCTTTCAGACGGCTTCAATAGTTTTTCTCTCCAAGCATCTCAGTGCATTCCTATTCTCTACGCCGGGACCGCTTTTCTTTGCGCCACCCTGTATACAGATAAAATAGCGCTCGCTACTCGGATTAATCTGTAGCTTGAATGAATAATCTAAAGTTTGGTTAGGTTTTTTTAATTATCGTCGCACTAGAGCTACTCGAGGGATTTTGGTGACGAACGTCGTATATTAGAACCAAAGTCAAGTGACGAGCCACACCTGAATAGGCACCCAGCGCAACCGTTAAGGGCAACATCGTACGCAGATGAATAATCCAAAAGCAAAAAACTTTGAGACATCTTACTAATCAAGAAGAGGGGAAAAGAATGGAATCATAAAAAAACAAACTCGTCTCTTGACCAGGGTTCTAAATTACGAGGCGTAATTAGCTGTGTTGGTCGCAATTGGCCATAATTGGCGACGCCTTGTAATTTAGAACCCTGGTCAAGAGACGAGTTTTTTTTTTTTATGATTATTCTTTTTTATGATTATTTTTATCTTTTTATGATACCATTCTTTTTCCCCCTTCTTGATTAGTAAATGTCTCAATATTTGATGCATTTGGATTATTCATTCAAGCTACAGACCACTCCGAATAGCGAGCGTTATTTTATAACCTCCCTGTTTTTTAGAAGCAGATAGATATTTCCGATATCTAGGATATGTTCAATTTTAGAATTCAATGAACCTCGTGTAATTTTTTTTCACTTCGCATAGTAATCTTTCAGTATTCCAAACCAGGAGTCCACCTCGTTGGCTGATGAAAAGAGAGCCGAAGGACCTCAAACAAAACCACCTGTTAGAACTTATAAGAAAGAGAAGGTAAATAGTTATTGACGTTTCTGTTTTTAAAAAAATGGAAGTAACGGCGAATGCGACAGAATGACTGCGAGTCACCAAACCAAAAAAAAGATAAAATGCCTCCGTATTAATAAAATTGGAAAAAAACTATTTTCTAAGCCACATTTATTCGGCTGTATGGAATATTTTTACAGATGTCTTTGTTATATATGGGCAATTCCATAGAAATGCCAACTTCAAAATAATGAAAATAAATTTATAATTTTTGTAAATTTTATAAATTAAGTTAAAAATACATTGCATGTTTTCAAATTATGGTTTAGGAAAGCAGAACAATAAAGGGTATGTCATTCACATTTCCCTAAAAAGAAGATCGATGAATACTGGACAAAAAAGATTTGTTGGCACTGCAAATTCAGCTAGTTGGAAATCGTCAGCGATACGAGTTTGAAAAATGTTTCACAGGTGAATAAATGTAGATAATGTAATATTCAATATCTTATGAGTATTCTAGAATCTAGATAGTAAAAAAATACATTAAATTTATTACTTTACACACTTTTAATTTATGTTTATGAAACTTTTAATCATTACATCACATCAAATGACAGTTAATAACTTATCCATGTTACAGGTAGATTTCCCTAAATTATATTTTTACATAACTTAGATATCATATTTAAGATATGCATTAGTTTAAAACTCAATGTATTGTTAATTCACAGAAATTTCTATTTTTAAGCACCAGTATGCAGTCGTGGTTGCAAAAATGTCATTCCATCACACAAAAAGAAGTTAGTCAAAAATTAAATAATAAAATACTTTTTAAAAAGATCAACTTTTTATTATATTTTAAAACCATTAACAGAAATTAAAAACTGAAAAACCCTTTTTCTTTTGAAAATAGCTTCGTGGTAATATCTTTACTTCAATTATACAATTCAAAATGTCATTCCGTCACATATAGAATTGCCCATCCCATATGATAACTGTAGCTGACTGACAGGGCTCTATAAGTCTACAATCCCACTTTTAGAAATTGATTCGAATATTTTGTGTAAAATTATTTATTGAATTTTTTTTTAAAAAAATATTACAAGCCATTTCAAAATGTCGGATTATAGAGACCTGTAAGTCAGCTACACCTATCACATAAAAAATATTGTTAAAATATTCAATACAGTCGGAGAAATGTGGCTTAGAAAGCATTTTTTTTCCGTTGGATAAACACAGATACCTTAGGCTTGGAGACCCGCAGTGATTCGGTCTTTTATTCGGTCAAGAAATTTTTCTCCCTACACTCTCAGAAATAACACTTTCATTTTTGACGATTCATGAATCCTCAAGCCTCATTTCGTTGATTTTGAGGATTGTTTCGGCAAACTATCACGTGACTTTTGAGTAAACGTGAATCCTCACTTTTACGATCGTGATTTGACGATTCTGTACCTTGATTTTGAGGAAACTGAATCTCATTGTTGTACTCACATGCTCAAAAATGACGAAATATTTCTTTAGATTACACGACATAAAAATCCTCATAAAAATGACGATTCAAGTTTCCTCACTTTGAAGAAACGAAAACTCGGAGTATTTGCTAGTAAACGAATCGTCAAAATTAAGGAAAATTTCGTCGGTTTTGAGCATTCATTTTTTAGAGTGTATATTACCGAATTCAGGCTAATAAATCAATTATTCCGACTCTTTCTTATTAAAATTTTCAATATCGATAGAAATTCGTTTATTTTCACATTTACTTAAATATTAAAGTGATAGTTAAGTTCTAGTTAAGTCTTAATAGTTACATTCTAGGTGACAGTTACTGTTTCAAACCTACTTGCTTCAGTATAAAAAGATCAGTAAGTATTACAGTTACAAGAAAGTACGCCACATTAGTTCTGTAACTTCTTGTTCTATCCCTCTTGTCAGTAAGTGTCGCATCACCCCCCTTCCTCCCCCCCCCAAAAAAAAAGAAAAAAAGCTATGACTTCACCGCTCCCCCCCCCCCCCCCCCCCACACACACACAAATCGGCCTCTTGTACTCTTAAAACGAACGAGCGATTTTAACTCAGTCTGAGTAATTTTCACTCCTCCAGTCTGGAAAATGCACTTCTCCTCTTGGAGTGGATCCTTGGTGTGTTAAACCTCCGACAGGATCACTCCAAACGAGTGATTTTAACTCAGTCTGAGTTAATATTCACTCCTTTCCAGTGTCGAAAATGCACTTCTCCTACTGGAGTGGATTTCACTCGTTTGTTTTAAGAGTGTACCAAAAGATATTTTAGAGCCACCCTCCCCCCTCTCCAGAATACAGGTTCTGGGGGGAGGGGGTACGACACCCTGCACCCTCGAAAAAGAATAATAATACGTTTAGTTTTATTTTAGTTATATTTGAGTTTTATTAGTTTTTATAAAAACAAACTCTAAAATTTAAACGACGCAGCCCTACCTCTTGCTCAAAGTCGTTACACCCGATCAGGATGGTAAGGAGCCAAGGAATAAGATATCTCAAGATCCGCGAAGATATAGCGAGGAGCTACTTCCGCAACTACCAGAAAAACCACCACCACTTCCACCTAAAACGGCTGGCTACGTAAGAAAAAAGGTAATTTCTTAACATACACTCTTAAAACAAACGAGCGAATTTAACTCAATCTGAGTAATTTTCACTCCTCCTGTCTTGAAAATGCACTTCTCCTCTTGGAGTGGATCCTTTGTGTGTTAAACCTCCAACAGGATCACTCCAAGCGAGTAATTTTAACTCAGTTTGAGTTAATATTCACTCCTTCTAGTGTCGAAAATGCACTTCTCCAACTGGAGTGGATTTCACTCCTTTGTTTTAAGAGTGTACAAAATTATAAAAACTGAAGAGCTTCAAATAACACAACAAGGTTAAATTACTCATTCTTCACATGGGTTTACCCCAGGGATTGGAGTAACGTGTTACTTCCAAAGTCGTTACTTGTAACAGTTACTTTTTTCGGTAACGCCGAGTAAAGCGCCGTCAATTTTTTTCAGAAAATTTCTATAACTCAGTTACTTTTAGCGTTAACGAAGTAACAGAAAATTTGGCTACTTTTTCCTTACTTCTCACGCAGCTCTTCTCAGAAATTTTCGGTACTTTTCGGAACTACTTAAGGGGTCTAAGGAGTCTTAAAAATGTGCAAAGAAGGAACTACAAAGTATAGTTTGATCTGTCATGTAATTTTTTAACTACTCAATATACAAGTATAATTTTTTTATATGCAATTCTACAAGATTTATTTATTATAAAACAAATTTTAAAATTTATGAAACTTTAGCCAAAACTAAAATAAATGATATTAAACATAAAGCTATTTTAACACATTGTGATTAGGCTTGCGCGGCAAATTTTGTGGGCAAAATTGAAAAAATGACCCAGAAAATGACTTTACATTGTACAAATATGTACAAACTAGGACTTATACCTAAATTCTCAGCTCAATTTTAATTAGAAATTATTTAAAAATGAATTCAAAATCAAAATTTAAAAAAATTTTAAAATTTTTTAGAAAAAAAGTTCTTAAAATAATTTCTAATTAAAATTGAGCTGAGAATTTAGGTATAAGTCCTAGTTTGTACATATTTGTACAATATAAAGTCATTTTCTTGGTCATTTTTTTCAATTTTGACCTCAAAATTTGCCGCGCAAGCCTAATCACAATGTGTTAAAATAGCTTTATGTTTAATATCATTTTTTTAATTTTTGGCTAAAGTTTCATAAATTTTAAAGTTTGTTTTATAATAAATAAATCTTGTAGAATTACATATAAAAAAATTATACTTGTATATTGAGTAATTAAAAAATTACATGACAGATCAAACTATACTTTGTAGTTCCTTCTTTGCACATTTTTAAGACTCCTTAGACCCCTTAAGTAACAATTAAATTTTAAACAACGTTAAATTATCATTATTAACTGTTTACTTTTTTCCGATTATTACTAGTTTTTTTTAAATCTTGGTTTTTAAAACGGTTTGAAAAACGGTAAGATGGTTAAATTGTTAGTTTCTTATAACTTAAAATCTCTAAAAATGACTAAAATTCGTTACTTTTCATATTGAGTAACTGTAAGTAGTTACTTTTTAGTAGTTAACTTTCCAATCCCTGGTTTACCCTAATATTAAGATCATTAATAGCAGTGGCATACATTGAAATAAGGTTAAGTAGCTATGAATGGAGTACTGCAGAGATACTACCTCGATCAAAAACTTCTCGGAATAACCACCGTGAAGCGCTCCTATCGTTTCGATTTGAGTTTTTTTTTAAGTTGGTAAACATCTGATGTTGATATTCTCTCCAATCTTAGCGTCATAGCTTGACATTTGCAAAAGTTACGTAGCCAATAGTGCATCTATCTCTGTGTGTGTTGGCGATTTTTTACAATTTTAGAAGTGGACTTAAATTTGCAACAATAAACTTGTATCAAATTTTGTACGAAATTTGTGGTCCCTTCTTTTATCATTATAAGCTATTTTTCATTCATTATTCCAAACATTTGGTATTAAATGGAATTTTGTTGATGATATATGTAGAAATTTTGCGTGGAAATGTTGAAAACTGACAAATCTATATTATTTGTTTTTAAAGGAGTCCAATGCCATTAGTTCTTCTGCAACTGAAGAGCTGGTTCCTCAATTGAATGATGAACAAAGGAGCGCAATTGTTGGCACATTTGTAAGGGAAAAGGTAATTTCTTTACTTTTTAATCTTTTTTTTACTGTAAACAAACAGTTAAAAACAGAATACTTCCGTACTTTTCCTGCGGAAAATTTCCGTTTTCTTAAAACACTGCAGTTTTCTGTAAAATTATATATCAAATTGTCAAAAAATACACTTGACAAAAATGAAAAATGACAGTGATTGCGCCTTCTAGAAGAGAAGGGCGTAGGCTATATAGCCCATTACCCCGCTCGCCAGAAGAGACAGTCACAAGAGACGCACAAAGAAGGACGCCACAAACACATAGACAACTAACAACATATATTGACAAACACAAACATCCATGCCTTTACCGGGATTCGAACCTGAGCCCAGCAGCTCCAAAGGCTAGTAAACTAACCATTGCGCCAGTGGACCGGCGAAAAATACACTTGATCTCTGAGAACAGACAAAATCTGTAACCACTGATAAAGATTGCCCCTGTTGAGAACAGATTTTTCTGTTTACAGTTTTTTGTTTCCCTCAGTATTCCAAACATTTGATAGGAATTGGAATTTTGTTGATGATTTATGAAGAAATTTTGCGTGGAAGTGTTGAAAACTGACAAAATCTATATTCTTTATTTTAAAAGAAGTCGAGTGCCGTTAGTTCTTCTCCACCTGAAGAGCTGCTTCCGCAAGTAAATGATAAACAAAAGAAAGCAGAAGAAAATCGGGCTCAAACGAGACCAATTGTTAGGACATATGTAAAGGAAAAGGTGATTTCTTTATTTTTTTACTCCTTCTTACACTTTAAACAAACAGTTAAAAGCAGAACTCTGTACTTTTCCTGGCAGAAAATTTCATTTTCTTAACTATTGCAATCTTCTGTAAAATTATATATCAAATTGTCAAAAAATACACTTTCTCTGAGAACAGACAAAATCTGAAACTACTGATACAGATTGCACCTGTTGAAACATATTTTTCTGTTTACATGTTTTTGTTTCCCTCGGTATTCCACCCAAAACCGAGCTTAAGTTTGCAGCAGAGAAATGTACTAGGCGGAGGAATCTGCGTAAACAACGCTGCTGGCGCCGAAATTTCGCCTGCTCCTATTGGCTGCTCCTTCAACCCTGATATTCGTGTGCCCTGTTACGTCAAAATCGAAGGGAAAAAATAATTAAAATAACATTTTAACTGAAGCTAAAATAAAAATAATAAATTTATGTCTTGAAATAACAAATAAATTTGTTTATTGAATGTGAAATACCTTATTTGTATTCGATTCTCGCACTCAAAAATGAGAACTATTTACCCTTTTTCTCATAGAACAGGGTAATATCGTAGAACATTTGTATACTGCAAACTTAAGGTCGGTTTTGGTGCAGTAGGAATTGGAATTTCGTTGATGATTTATGTAGAAATTTTGTGGAAGTGTTGAAAACTGACAAAATCTATATATTTTGTTTTAAAAGGAGTCGAGTGCCGTTAGTTCTTCTCTACATGAAGAGCTGTTTCCGCAAGTAAATGATAAACAAAAGAAAGCAGAAGAAAATCGGGCTCAAACGAGACCAATTATTAGGACATTTGTAAAGGAAAAGGTGATTTCTTTATTTTTTTTAATCGTCTTACACTGTAAACAAACCGTTAAAAACAGAATACTTCTATTCTTTTATACTTTTTTCTGGAGAAAATTACCGTTTTCTTAAACTATTGCAGTCTCCTGTAAAATTATATATCAAATTGTCAAAAAATACACTTTCTCAGAGAACAAACAAAATCTGCAACCGCTGATACAGATTGCATTTGTTGAAAACAGATTTTTGTGTTCACAGTTTTTTTGTTTCTATCTGAACGTTTGATTTGTACAGGGTGGCACAAATGAAAGTGGCCCCGGTGTAGAGATAGGAATGCATTGAGATGCTTGGCGAGAAAAACTATTGGACTCCCGTCTGAAAGCCTTCAAGTCGAAATAAATGATTATTCAAGCGTGCAATGGCTTCATTGGCAAACCTGGTTTTGCATTGGCTGGATTGGATTAGCACCTCATTAGAACTACTCATGGACTATTGGCGAGTTTTGTTAGTAATGCGTATTATATGAAGATGGTCCCTTATGCAGATTTTGCTTCTTGCAATCAATTTAGAATGTTTTTGTATTTATCAAAAACAAAAATGTCCAATACTCTAGTATAAATAACGGCATAAATAATCACTGTTGGGAACTTTTTTGGTACAGATGTACAAACCTTAAGTTTACATTGCACATCAACTAGCTTGTCAAATGATAGCATAGTAGCCGGCAAATAATTCGCCAAGCGTTTGCTTGGGCTAAATATGAAACGATCCATAGATTCACACAGCAAACCTGCTTTGACGTTGATTATATTCTTACATCCATTGCGGGGCCGCTTTTATTTGCGCCACCCTATACAAACGGTACCCGCGAACGCGATGTTTAGTTATGCAAGAAAGGGTTTGGAGTTTTTTTTTTTTTATTTTTTTTTTTGCCGGAACTAAAACGGAAAATGTCTGTTGGGTACAAATATTTTGTGTATTGCTTTGCTACGAAAAAAATCCTTTTAAAATATACGGAAACTCTGTCACCACATGCATATGAAGAGTACAGGGGAAGGACCCCTTCATTGCATAGTAGTCTGTCTGCATCAGGTCTACTTGGCGAAGATAGCGATTTATCGCCTAAACTGGTATGCCTAATTCATCGCCTAAACTGGTATGCCTAATACATCGCCTATACTGGCAGTTATTGTGTTACTGCGAAGTGCAACTTACTGGCATTATCCGGTTGGTTTAGTTTTGTTTGAATTATCACCGCACTAGGGCTACACGAGGGCTATTGGCGACGGTCATCCCTTATCCGGTTGGAAAAAGGCAGGAACAATTTTTCGTATTTTTAACGACCTCGAACTACGCCTTTTACTTTCCTGCAAAATGAAGAAGGGTTAGTTCCTGGTCATTGTAACGAATCGGTTTAAAACCAGGTTGTTCTTTTGCTGCTCATCAGTCTCTATCGATGGACATTTCCTATCGCTATCATGGCAGCCAACGCGTTAAATGTTAATAAAAATTTACTTTTTAAAATAAAAGTATGTAAATAAACTGTTCTCATTACAGACCATCACCACTACTGAAGAGTCTTCAAAGTAATTGGTTATTTTCCATTGAAATTGTTGTCTGAAAGAAGAAATCATATTTTTTTTAAAATTTGGCAAGACATTTTACTTATTATGCTTATTCCTCGTCGAACTTATGTATCCTTATTACATGCATATGTTTATTTTAAATAAAATATAAATACGACTGCTAAAGTGAATATTTGTTTACAACATTATTTCAAATAAAATATATTTTAAGGTTAAATTTTATCACACAGTAATACTAACTTTTCAGTAACATGCAATAGAACTTTTTCAGGTATTGCTGAAGAATCTAAACTTTTTAGTACAAATATCTAACCGAATTTTAGACTATTGAATGCCTATTGGTTATTAAAAATAGTGTGTATTGTTATCCCACTTTATAGGGGAGGCTAGTTTTCCATTGGGACAAGTTTTCAACCCAGCCTTATATTGGAAATAGGCCGTTAGGGGGCGCCAACTGCGGACTTGTTTTATGAAGCAACACCACATGAATCGGGGATGTAGGGAGCCTAGTGGTCAAGATCTCGGTCTCGAGATCGGAAGGTTGAGAGATCGAATCCCGGTGCCACTGAAGACCTACCGAGTATATGCGGAGTACGTGCTCGTTAAATCTGTTGGGTCCGAAAGTCTTGGGGTCGGTCATTTCGCAGTTTATCATGGGTACAGGTTCCTGGAGAAAATTTCCCTCCCCTTCAGGGACATGTCTAAATTGTGGAGGTGGCTCGTGATAGATGGCAGCATCTGTTACGTATATGTGTGCATGTGAGTGTGTGTTGTGACTGTCTAACTTGACGAAGGTTTATAAGCGGCTCTCTGAGCAAGCACACAAGCCTGAAAATATATGTATATCAACCAACCAACCACATGTATCACCCACAAAAATCTTTGTCCCGTTCGTTTTGTCATAATGCTGTTAGAGATGTTTTTGTGATTTATTCAACATTCAGTAACATTTCATCCTATGCTAAAACTTAAGATAAACATACTATATAACTAAAATTACTATTTAATCGTAAAGTGTGCTACGCCGAGGTTTACTTCTATACATAGCTTTGCGAGGATTTTATAATAACTTTAAAAAAATTGAATTTTTATAAAGTTAAAAATGAAAAAAAGAAAGAAAGTCAATCGAGTCTCCTCTACAGTCTCGATAATTAAATCGCTTCAAAACATTTTAAATGACTTTTGAATTTTTAAATATTAACTTGCATGTTTGCAAATAAAAAAAAACACAAATTGTGGGTTTTATTTTAGATTTCATTTAGTAGATATAAATTAAATTAACAATATATTTTGTCACAAAAGCTAATAGTTCATTAAACGACGAACCTTAAACATATTCTTTAAATTGCATTAAAATAAAACTAGTTTCGAACCACAACTACAACTTCATAAATAAATTACAATGTATTTCACGATCAACGTTTTGATAACATGACTCAAAAATACCGTTAACTCATGCTTATCACGATTCACACCTTTACGCATGCGCAGACACAGAATCCATTCATGAAAAAAATTACACGGAAGTCTGGAGTTTCAAAGTGGGAAGCGCGTGGGTAGAAATGAATTCAAATTATTTTTTGTTTACGTGAGTAAATATTGTGTCATCCATTGTCTGCTACTATGGATCGATAGCATTGTGGAATTCGCCTTAAACTGTTCGAAATACATAAAAAGAGAAGGCTACGATTCCATTGAATTTAGCGAATTTTCTTGTAGAAATTATGTTGAATATCGAATCCGAAATCAGAAAATCGTTAATTTAATTATTAATCGTCGATTTTTTGTTTACGTTAGTAAATGTTGTCTCATCCATTGTCTTCTACTATGGATAGACAGCATTGTGGAATTCGCCTTAAACTGTTCGAAAGACATAAAAGGAGAATGCTACGATTCCATTGAATTTAGCGAATTTCCATTGTAGAAATTATGTTGAATATCGAATCCCGAATTATCAAATCGTTGATTTAATTATTAATCGTCGATTTTTGTTTACGTGAGTAAATGTTGTCCTATCCATTGTCTGCTACTGTGGATAGATAGCATTGTGGAATGCATCAACAGTTCGTAAGACATAAAAGTATAATGTTGCCATTCCATTTAATGTAGTGAGTCTTTATAGAAATTACGTTGGATATCGAATCCCAAATTAAAAATTCGTTAGTTATTAATCGTCGATTTTTTTTTGTTTACGTGAATAAATGTTGTATCATCCATTGTCTGCTACTGTGGATAGATAGCATTGTGGAATGCATCAACAGTTCGTAAGACATAAAAGTATAATGCTGCTATTTGTTTTGATTCAGCGACTATTTGTTGCATAGAAATTATTATGTCGGTTATCGAATCTCAATTGGAATAGATAAATGATGAATGCTATGATTTTGTTTAATTTACGGAATTTTCTTCCTAGAAGTTATGTTGAAAATAAAATTTAAATTACTAAATCACTGATTTCATTACATAATTACAACATTTGTAAGACTATTAAATTTATTATATAATCTCCAATGTGCAATAAATAATTTCATTTCAGTCATCATTCAGTTAACACTTGTATGTAATAATTATATTGTATAACAGTTTATGCATCAATTAAGTTTTACAAATTGTATTATGATTTATGGTAGGCGGGAATAATTCAGGTGGTACGCGTGAGTGATGTGAGCAACATGATGCTAAAATAGCTTCTGTACGCATGTTCAGTAAGAACGCAAACTTATTACACATTATTTAAACATTATATTAAAGAGAAATCTTTAATTATCTTCTGGGTCGTATTTTGCCGAGTTTGAACTATTTTTTATTTGCATGTTTTTAGCCCTATATGTAATAAACAAAATTGTAAATTAATACATTTTTAATCTTTTTATTTCCTCTTTATTATAAGCATGTTATAGATAACCAAATATCTAACCATTAAATACGAAGTTTTTACAAAAATTTTACTCAAAAAACCTTTGAACACTTTCAGAAGAGTAAATGTTTATAAGTGTATTAAAATATTTAGGTCTGGTGGTACGCAAAAATTTCTCAAAGTGGCACGAGGTACGCAGGTGGAAAAAGGTTGGGAACCACTGATTTATATTATGGTAAAAGATCTTTAAATATGTATTCCCTGGAAAATAAAGGAACAAGAGGTGACTTAATTCAGTTCTTCAAAGTCATCAAGCATGAGACATGGAGTGCTTTAACTTAACTAGTCGAACCAGATGACATGGTCAGAAATTAAAATCCTGCTTCAAAAGAGAGGTAGAAAAGCATTATTTTTACAATAGTGTAATTCAATAGGTGTAGTGCTTTGCTATATTATTGTATTTTTGAGAAGAATTCCAAAAGAATCTCGATTGTTGTTGGAAGCTGGTAAAAAAAATAATAACTTTTTGTAACAATTTTGCTGGGCCTCTGGTCTGTTGTTGGTCAACTAATTTTTGTATTTGTATACATCTCCATTTGCTGTCAAAAATTACCTTGTAAAAATTCCTCTTATTTCCTTATCTGAAAAGTTGATTGTGAAATTATATTATTACAGAAAGAAATCTCCTTGAAACTGCTATCCTTTTAAAAAGGCTCCAAATCCATTGAATTAACTGATAGGGAAAATGCGTGTTTACTTAAAGCCATTCTATACAACAAATCACGATATTGTTTGCATTACATATTTCCTGATAGTGTACAATTCATATTAAAAAGAAACTATCCGATTTTATCACAAAATAACTTTGTAACTTGTTTAGATAAAAAATGTGTCTTTTTTAATGATCATAAATATTTGACCTAGGACATGATTTAAATGAATATAAATTGATAGCATTTTGAAAAATGGAGAAAAAGGCAGATTTTCTATGTATTTCGATTTTTTTACTAGCATATTTAACCTGAAAATAGAAAAACGGTTAATTTACCGATATGCTATAACAATGCAAGTCGGACAATTTTTATGACTTAGGTGCTACCAATTTATGTTAAAAGAAAAGGTATGTAAGCGCATCATTCGATTCTTCAAACTTTTCTATTATAAAGTATTGTTTAATAATCCCAATAGATGTCAGCCCTTTTGTTATTTTTTAATTATGATCAAAAACATGATGACTTCAAATGGCATCACTTGGACTGAAAGGGTCACGGCGTCAATATGTCGTCGATATTTATTTTGAAATATCGAAAAGCTGTTATTTAAATGCAGAATAATTATTCATATTTATTAAATGAGTAATGTTTAATATAATTTAGGGCAAGCAAGAAGAAATGTTAATTTAAATCTTTAAGATCGGATAATTTTCAAGAAAAATGTCAGATTTTGCCTATTTTTTAGCCCTGAAAACTATATAAAAATACGTGTACGGGCATTATATGTTATCATTTTTAATTTGTATGAAGCTTGAAATTTGAGAAAAAAGGTAAATGTCTAGGAACCGCACTCCGTTATTTTCAAGGGAGTAGAAGGAAAGATTAAATGACAAATGGCAGTGAGTGCGCCCTCTAGAAGAGAAGAACATAGGCTTTATAGCCCGTTAACCCGCTCGCCAGAAGTAGGGACAGTCACAAGAGACATACAAAGAAGGACGACACAAACACATAGACAAATAACAACATTTATTGACACACACAAACAAGTTGGCCTTACTGGGATTCAAACCCTAACCCAACAGCTCCAAAGGCTAGCACTCTAACCATTGGCCAAAAATTAAATAGTTTTTGAGAAAATAGGAATTTGAAGAGTTTCATGTAAGCTTTTTCTTTGTATGTACATAATTTCGAATATTTTAGTAATATGAACTAAAAAAAACAACATTTTTGTCACTCAATTACGTCAGTTTTCCTCTGTGCGTTTTCTTCACCTTAATTTGAAACAATAGGAAATGTCCCATTCACGAAATTATTTTGCCATAAACAATGCGTTATTCGGTTCTTGTCTGCATTCCTTTTCGCATGAGCCTAACAACAAAGCACAAGAAAAAGAAAGCATTGTGTAATTTGACAGACAGGGAAGAAAATGGTCTGTTCGAGTTTTGTCCGTAGAACGTTTTACTGTAGCATTAAGTGACAATAGAATAATGTATATACTTTTATGTTTACGAATGATCATCTTCTGTGGCGGTGTAACTTTTATATTAGGTTCCTCACTAGAGCTGCTAAAAATTGTAGTTACACAAATCCCTTACCCACCGGGTATAAAATAGAATGTTCAAAAGCTCTTCAAAAGTATTGATACCGAAGCAGCTGACTTGTACCATTCGTTATTTGTATTAAAAAAATGACATTGGTTTTAAGGAGCTGCTTTCATTGATGCTGTTTATCGCATTTTTTTCGATAAAACTCCAAATTTAGTCTCATAATTTTAAATCAGCACCACCTAACCGCCGGTCGAAAAGGGGGTATGATTTACTTTAAAACAAACTTTTGGAGAAACAACATATTGTTAGCATTTTCTTTTTGGAACATTCATAACCTTTGCAGCTAAAAACTTTTTTTTCACAAAATCAATACACGGTACTAACGCATGACATAAAGCATTTAAAAAAAAAGCAAGCACATGTTGTCAAGTAAGGTAGACGGCGCTACAGTAAAACTCATATTAAGTTTGCAGTATAGAAATGTTCTACGAGAAAAAGGATAAATAGTTCTCCTCTTCGAGTGCGAGAATCGAATAAAAAAAAGGTTTTTCACATTCAATAAACCAATTTATCCGTTATTTCAAGAAATGTTTTTATCAGTTTTTGCCTTATTTGGAATGAAATGTTAATTATTTTTTCCTTCGATTTTACCGTAACAGGGCGCACGAATATCATGGTGAACGTATTGCAAAGGAGCGACCAATCAGCAGAGCAGGCAAAATTTCGGCGCCAGCAGCGTTGTTACGCCTTTTCCTCCGCCTAGAATATTTCAATGCTGCAAACTTAAGGTGTGTTTTAGTATAGTTTCTTACAGGGCACAAACTACAAATGGTAGAGGCAAGTGTGATAAAACAATTCAGCCCATCGAAACTAGAATTTAATACCTCAGAAAAATATTCCAAAACGGAGTACTTTAATTATTTAAAAAACTGCGAAATATAAAATCATTTGAAAAATATAAATGTCATATCGGTCATATGAAATGAAATTAAATCATCATTGCCACTCACAAAAACCACGCGAGAAACTTTATTTGTGGCATTATATAAAATTTAAAGGAAATTTATTTGTCTTTTACTTTTTGAATAATAGTTAAAATAATAATTAAAAATCAATAAGTTTAGTTATGTTTTTGAAGGTGATACAATAACTTCAGTATTGTATATGTTTCTATGAAAAAATTTACTTCTTTTCAAGTGTGAGCATTATTACAAATGTATTCACCGTAATGCAAATAAATTTCTCAAACGATAAGTAATAATTTTTCAATATTTGATTTGAAAAAAAATAGTTTGCTTAAAACTGACGGTTAAATTTTAACATAGAACTATATCGTAAGTTTGGCGCTTTTTTAGACGCATGAATTTTGTATGAAAACAGTTCTTAGTGACAGTTTGCATTAGAAACGTAGCGTGGAAGTTAAATAATGAAAATCCAATGATTTTCATCATTTTAACTTCCACACATGCATTTTTATAACATTTTCTCAGAAGAATGGTCAGTTACATAATCTTTCTTCATACATTACGATCTATTCACTTTATGCAACTATGTCAGTTATCTGTTGCAATTACTGCTTAAGCTATTACATAATTATTAACAAGCCAAAAGTGCGAGGTAACAAACAAAATTGTGAAACAAGTAAATCAGAAACAAAGCTCATTTTGTCCAGAACACGCTATAATGACACGACGTATTTTTGGCATGTCAAGGTTTAGTAATGCCTATACTTTCGGCCGGAAAAGATGACTAGAAAATCCCGAAATTTCCCTTTTGAAACCAAAAGCAGTACCGAACATCAAATTACAACCGATTCACGATTACAAAAGGACATTTCACTATTTTTTTTTTAAATGAATGTTGTAGTGTTATTCGGCTGAAAATTCTTTGATAGTTTGACATCTAAAATTGGGCCTATTATACTTTTATTTGTTGTTTCTATTTATAGTTACACGGAAAAAATAACAATTAATATCATCTCTGAGCGATTAAACCTTCTTATCGTTAAGATTTATTTAATATAAAACAAATTTTAAAATTTATGAAACTTTAGCCAAAACTAAAATAAATGATAAAAAACATAAAACTATTTGAACACATTGGGATTAGGCTTGCGCGGCAAATTTTGAGGTCAAAATTGAAAAAATGACCAAGAAAATGACTATATATTGTACAAATATGTACAAACAAAGACTTATACCTAAATTCTCAGCTCAATTTTAATTAGAAATTACATATTTTAAGAACTTTTTTCTAAAAAATTAATAATTTTTTTAAAAACTTTGAATTAATTTTTTTAAAAATTATTTCAATTAAAATTGAGCTGAGAATTGAGTTATAAGTCTTTTTTTGTACATATTTGTACAATATAAAGTCATTTTCTTGGTCATTTTTTCAATTTTGACCTCAAAATTTGCAGCGCAAGCCCAATCCCAATGTGTTCAAATAATTTTATGTTTATTATCATTTATTTTAGTTTTGACTAAACTTTCATAAATTTTAAAATTTGTTTTATAATAAATGAATCTTGTAGAATTACATATAAAAAAAATTATACTTCTGTATTGAGTAGTTAAAAAATGACATGAAAGATCAAACTATGCTTTGCAGTACCTTCTTAATTTGCACATTTTTAAGACTTCTATGACCCCTTAAATATGCTACATATAAGAATGGTGCAAAAAAAAAAGTTTAAAATTTAAGTTCAATGCAAGGGACAGCTACGAAATTTAATTCTTTTTTTTTTTAATTTAACTAAATTCACATTTTTCACTCATTATGAAAATATGGTCCCAGAATTATAAACAGATACCGATTTTCTGTGCAAATATAGTGGTTTTGGTACATTGAAAAAAATGCACACATAAACATTATTTTTTTCTAATCAGAGAATATACAAAAAAAAACCCCACGCAAAAATAAAAATAAAAAACTATGTAGAAATATATACAATGGGAATGTTTCAGATGGTGCAACGCTTTTGTTTTCAATTTTTCCGTTTTCTAAGATGTCATTGGTTGTTCGGTTTCTCTCTCAAAATGACCATCATACATGAAAAAAAAAATTTCCTATCCATGCTTTCTTTATCAAAGGGTTTGAACAACCAACAGCACAGAAAGAAGTTATTATTTGCAAAAGTTAATTAAAATCTTCATAGAAAACTCATTTTCGAATATCAAAACTACAGTTATTCTAGGCAAAAAAAAATGAAAACAAGACCGCTGGAGCTGTGTGCATTACCGACGTGAAACCACCGCATTAAAGTAAAATATTAACACGAGACACAAACAGAAAAGTACAGCGGAAAAAGCTAAATTAGGCGAACATTGACAAACTTAACAGAAGCATCACCAAAAATATATTGGTTATTTGAAGAAAAATAATTAGGTAGCTTTCAAAATTTAAGCCGCCCCGGTGGCGCAATCGTTAGGACTCTAGCCTTTGGAGCTGCTGGGGTCGGGCTCGAATCCCGTTGAGGCATGGATTTTTGTGATCGTCAATAAATGTTGTTATTTGGTTATGTGTTATTCCTTTCTTTGTGACTGTTAAAATTCTTTCTGTGTCTGTCCCACTTGACGAAAGCTTAAAAGCGGTTCTCTGAACAAGCACACAAGATGGAATATATACGTACCATACCATGTTTTAGGTCAAATATACGAGTTCCATAAGAAAAAAAATTCATCTTAATTTTTTATATGGTTTTTGAAATAATGCCAACATTTTTTAACTGTGGAAAACAACAAAATAAAAATATCAGACGGAACGGTCGTTCCGCCCGCCAATCTCAAAATGACGCCAAGGGCTAAACAGCAGTTATGTATATATACAGAAAACATCTCGCTATGTTAACAGCGAAATTGATTTTATTTTCTACCAGGCATAATAAACTTCGTAGGACAATAAAAAAAATACAGTAAAGAGGTTTCGTAGATTACTTTAAATAAAAAAAAATTGGTTATTCTAAAATCAAAAACAGCGGAGAAAAAAAATATGGAAATTTTCGAAAATGAAATCTTTCGAGCAGTTTTAGTCAAATTTTGAACTAATTTTTGAAGTGACCTACAGCCTTTACAAGACCATCAATCTGGAAGCGGTTTTTACTAAACGATTGAGAATGCCGCAATTCAGCCCCTTTCATAGGTTTGAAGTTTCAAAAATAACTTTTTCTATTTTTAATTAATTAAAATCTATATTACCTTTGGCTGTATGAATGCGCGATAAACAAGCCTTCCTAGCGGCCAAGTACCTCCGAAAACGAGCCAAGGTTTACTGTATTTTCATCGTTGAGCGGCATAACAGCGCTGTTAACTATTAAGTTATTATAACAGCTTCTAAAATATATGATTAATCTAATATCTGAATGGACAGATTGAAAAAAAAAAATCTAATTAATAAACGGAATGCTTCATTTCAACTTTTTGGCGTTTTTATTCGCTGTCATAAAAAAAATTGCTCTGTTTGAGGTTGGTGCCCATCTTAATCCCCCTAAAAATTAAATCACGCAATAGAACTTGAATTACTAAATCAAAATAACGATGGATACTTAAAAAAAAACCTGTAACAATAATATGATCACAATACATTTATATAAAGGTATAGGGGGTGGTTAAGATGGGGGGGGGGACCAACCTCAAACAGTGCAATTTTTTTATGGCAGCGAAACTTAAATTATTCTATTTACTACGACCGAAAAGTTTTAAATAAGAGATTGGCATTCATTTTATATCACGGCTTTTTTAGCCACAACTTTCATGACTTTTTTTGTTATAAAATAAATGCATAGTTTTTTTTTTTTTTTGAGATTGGCGTTTGTTTACTTTAACGAAGTGTTTTTGGGGGATATATATTACCTAAAAAACACTTCGAGTTATATATTTTAAGGTATCTGACCATATTATTAAAAAAATTTAGTAATTATTTTAACCGAAATAGTTTAGATTGTGTTTTAAATATGTGGAACTGAAGTGAACTTATCAAAAATCAGGTGAAACGCTTGTTGACTATTTTCTGAATAAAAAAAGTAGTACTTCTGACTTCTATTGAGATAAATGCAAAATATTGTCTAATAGAACAAAGTATGAAGAATCGAATGATGTGTGTTTGGATGTCATAACGGGACATAAACATTTTGAAAAATATATTGAAAATTATGATGCCAAATGGCATCACTGGGACTGAAAGGGTTAAAGAGGGGATAAGTTAGAGAAACTTTTGGCCCGGAGAACCATCTATGACCGGACCTTGATCAATAAATCTAGGCTTACAAGGCCCGTTCCATGTAAGCCCATTATTTTAGGGGGCCCCAAAATTGGCTTTAACCTTTTGCGACCTGGCGTCCCTATTCGGGGACATTTTTTAAAATTTCCCCACAGGCAATTAACAAGCTAATTAGTTCCGAAATTGAACTGGTCCTATAGAAGAAGATCCAAATATCAGTTTTCAGCCTTTGATTACAGGTATCAGTCATTTATTTCTACAAAAAATTGAAGTTGGACGAGGGTCAATACGATATTAGAGTTCTTGAAATAAATTATTTTTTTAAACTTTTCAATAAGATTTTTTTTAGTTAAATTTAAAGGCATTTTGAAATAAAAACTATAATAAAATAATATGTTAACTACAAATAAGTGATACGGCCTTTTTTGTTGCATTTATAGCACAAAATATGGTGGGTTTTTTTTTTAGTTTAAGGCGTGTCCCTAATTTTTAAAAAAAATTCTTTGCAAAACATAAATTTTAGCATATATTTGTATGAAAAGTATGTTTAGATTATAAGAATATACGTTTAGGATTTTGCTCAGGTCTTAAGAGGTTAAACCTATAAATTTTGCTCCAAACCTAACAATTTCGTATCATTATTTCGGACAAAGTAATTCAAGGTATTATTATTATTATTGGTTTTCTTAAAATTTATAAAAAAAATCTATGATATATTGATATTATTCAGTTTGATCTTTGACATTACTAAAAAAAGTTTTTTTTCTCTTTGAAATTCAACTGTATGCATTTTTTGTTAAAATATCAGTTTGGAAAGTGCCTCCCAAAAGTACCCGGGCTTTGTGAAACCTACCTGTGATGGTCAGGTCCCGTCTATAACTACATAAAATGTATGTATAACTAGATAAAAAAGAATGAATATATTTAATACAAGTGCACGCAAACAAAAGTACAAGAACTCGACATTCAAATGAACAGCATAAAATAAATCAATTTTTAATAATATCAGACGGAACGGTCGTTCCGCCCGCCAATCTCAAAATGACGCCAAGGGCTAAACGGCAGTTATGTATATATACAGAAAACATTTCGCTATGTTAACAGCGAAATTTATTTTATTTTCTACCAGGCAAACTAAACTTCGTAGAACAATAAAAAAAAATACAGTAAAGAGGTTTTGTAGATTACTTTAAATAAAAAAAAATTGGTTATTCTAGAGTCAAAAACAGCGGAGAAAAAAAATATGGAAATTTTCGAAAATGAAATCTTTCGAGCAGTTTTAGTCAAATTTTGACCTAATTTTTGAAGTGACCTACAGCCTTTACAAGACCATGAATCTGGAAGCGGTTTTTACTAAACGATTGAGAATGCCGCAATTCAGCCCCTTTCATAGGTTTGAAGTTTCAAAAATAACTTTTTCTATTTTTAATTAATTAAAATCTATATTACCTTTGGCTGTATGAATGCGCGATAAACAAGCCTTCCTAGCGGCCAAGTACCTCCGAAAACGAGCCAAGGTTTACTATATTTTCATCGTTGACCTTGCATAACAGCGCTGTTAACTATTAAGTTATTATAACAGCTTCTAAAATATGTGATTAATCTAATATCTGAATGGACAGATTGAAAAAAAAATCTAATTAATAAACGGAATGCTACATTTAAACTTTTTGGCGTTTTTATGTAGAAAACTTATGAATAACTCTGATTAATCGATAGATCGATTGACTAGAAATGTAAACAGTCATATTTGCCTATTTGGTTGCCATATTCAGTTACCAATACCATTCAAAAATAGTTTTGTTGGGTTTTTTTTTTCATAAAAAGTAAAAAATATATTTTAAGCCTAAAAATTATTGAGGAATATTTAATTATGTTAAAGTAATCTTTGCCTATTTTTTTATGAAAAGAAATGATTTTTTTTCTAAAATTTATTGAGGAACATTTTATTATGTCAAAGTAATATTTTATAATTAAGGTTACATTTTTTTAACGTGAGCTGTTACTAAATGTTTGTAATATAACACATAACCGTAACCTAATAATTGTATTCGGTTATTGTTTTTTCTTGAATATTCAAGATACTTTTTAGTTTTATAAAAGAAAATTGAAGTTAAATATGCCTACAAAAGTGAACAAAACTAGGCATAAGAGACGGATATGGTACACGAAAATAAAAGCTGCGATGCAATCTCGAAATGTGTCGAAAACAATGTATCGGCAATAAAACTTCATCCAGAAACTGTTCCTGAAAATAACAAACAGAAAAGTTACGATTATGAAGATTCGGTTATCAAAACTGTTCAAATTGTTCAGTTAACAGATGAAACAGGGAAGAGTTCTTACCAACCAATTTCAAATAGCGATAAAGAATCTAAAATAAAAAAAAAGAAAAGAAAGTTCAAAGGCGAATCGAGGAGCGATAAATTGTAAGAGTTGTGAAAATACATGCAGCAGCTACCAAAGAAGACAATTCGGCTACTGCCCAATTGACAATTTGACTATCAAAGGCGCAAACAGAACACATCAACAAAAAAATGCTTGAAATGATCCCCTTGAATTTTCTGTCGTTGAGCTTATAGCGAAAGATGACATTGGGGCCTAGAAGTAAGTAAATAGTTTCTAAAAATCGAGCTTTGGAAAATCTGAATGCCTTATGAAGAAGATAACTTTCGCTTTGCCGGACTGGAAAGGATTAAAGTGAAAAGAGGGGCCGGGATTAGGTGAAACATTTAATAATTATCATTTTCGTTAAAGATGCCAGCGGCCAAGTGAATTCCAGCGATGTGCAGTTCACTTTCATATTGGTGCTTAACCTTTTTTAACTTCAATTCGGCATTGTTGATTAACCATGGAAATTATTTATTTAATTTTATGCATATTGCCTTTACATCCTTTGAACTTGTTCATAAAACATGTTGGTAATCCACCCTACCTTAAAAAGCATATCATAAAATAAATTTAAAAAAAAACGACTGATATCCCCCAAAAACACTTCGTTAAAGTAAACAAACGCCAATCTCAAAAAAAAAAAAAAAAAAAAAAAAAAAAACATATGCATTTATTTTATAACAAAAAAAAGTCATGAAAGTTGTCGCTAAAAAAGCCGTGATATAAAATGAATGCCAATCTCTTATTTAAAACTTTTCGGTCGTAATAAATATAATAATTTAAAGTTTCGCTGTCATAAAAAAAATTGCACTGTTTGAGGTTGGTGCCCATTTTAATCCCCCTAAAAAATTAAATCACGCAATAGAACTTGAATTACTAAAGCAAAATAACGAAGGATACTTAAAAAAAACCTTTAACAATAATATGATCACAATACATTTATATAAAATTATAGAGGGTGGTTAAAATGGGCACCAACCTCAAACAGTGCAATTTTTTTTATGACAGCGAAACTTAAATTATTCTATTTATTACGACCGAAAAGTTTTAAATAAGAGATTGGCATTCATTTTATATCACGGCTTTTTTAGCGACAACTTTCATGACTTTTTTTTGTTATAAAATAAATGCATATGTTTTTTTTTTTTTTTTTTTTGAGATTGGCGTTTGTTTACTTTAACGAAGTGTTTTTGGGGGATATTAATTATACGGACTGCTGATGAAAGCACAAAGTGCGTTACGTTTATAACGATTAAAGTGTTTATTGTTAATTTTTGTTCAATAAAATAATTTCAAAAAAGGCTTAACTTAACGCCAAATACTTAAAACACATAACAGACAAACAAATTTTTTTTAACCCTGCTGAATTGGGTTACTGCACCTCTACTACAATTCTTTCTCTTTGAGTTATAAATTCATTATCAGTTTGGATAACAAACAGTGAGTAAAAGTAATGGGCATGTTTAAGGTCTTGAGTGGCAACAGATATGTAAAATGAAAATTAGTTCTTTCTTGCGGACTTCGATTGCTGAATCAATGTCATACAGGAACAGAGCACCAATCGAAGCTGCGATCGAAGAAAATACGGGAATGAAAGCTGAAAGAAGTACGTCACTTGAAAATGGCTATTTGAATCAAGACATGCTTTTAGATGTACTCAAAAGATACTTAACTGCGTACGATGTCGTACTTAACGGTTGCGTTGGGTCCCTATTCAGATATCAGCTCGTCACCTGACTGTGGTTCTAAATTACGACGCCCGCCAGTCCCCAATAGCCCTCGTGTAGCTCTAGTGCGACGATAATTCAAACTAAAATAAACCAAGAGATACTTAACCTCTATCAAATTTTTAAGATAAGATAAGCTTTTCACACAATTGTCTCCATATGTTTATTGAATTTTAGATGAAAAAATAAATCTTACGCTGATATTTATATAGCGTTAATCTAACAGTTTGTTTTGTTAGTGTTTTTTTATAGTATCTTTTATCAATAAGATAATTTGTTTTAATAATAACATTGGCGGAAATGAATTCGACTTCAAACTGAGCATTATTTCTAAGTAGGCTGCAGACTAAAGCTTTGGAAATGTATTTAAAAGTTAAAATATTAAGAATTAAAAGCTTATTTTCAAATGTTTTAAATGAATTTTTATCTTTCAAATTAAGGGAGTGTTACACTACGCTACTATCAATTACCACTCAATAAATCAATACAGTTAAAGGCAATTACATACCTTATACTAGGGAGGAGTGAAAAAAAAATTACTTAACATTTTTAGCAGCCTAACCTAACCCAACAAATATTTTAAGCAAATATTGGATAGAGGAATCAATAAATGGAATTTAGCCTATAGTGCCGCCGTTGCTAAATAAACTGCAGTTGGGGAGAGTGTTGTACCTTGGGACACTGACAATTTTTAAGAATCATTGGCAATATTCATACATTGTTTATTTCTAATAGTAGCCTTAACCGACAGACATCATCATAATAAAATTTAACACTAGCATCATTGAATTGATGAATTGGTGACAAAAAATAAGTTTTCAATACCCCAAAGTAAATATTTTTCTCATTCTAATATAATTTTTTACCTTTGTACTTTTACAAAAAGTCAACTGAATTTTATTTTCTTCATAAAAAAGAAGACTTTAAAATATTTTGGTTATGAGAAAATAATGATAATGCATTTAGATTGGCCACTATCTTGCTTTTATTTAAACCATGGAGGGTATTGTACCTTGGGACAGCAAAGTGGATTGTACCTTTGGACAGGTCCCAACGTACAATACATGATCATACATAAGGTAATACAAAAGGTATTCATGATTCTTAATAATTTGGATAAATAAAAAGATCTTTAACATTTATTTTTTGAGCAATTCCACAAAACATATAAAATATAACTCAGCTTTGTTTTGAATATATTTTATAATGATTGAAGTTTGAAAATATAATTCTGGAATTCTATTTAAATTATTCTTGAATTTTGAAGTTTTATTTGTGTATTTCCTTGAAAAAAAAAGTTTGTTTCCTGACACAAATTAGTTCAATTGTATGACTATTGACTGAATTATAAAGCATGTCCCAAGGTACAACATCATATTGTACCTTTGGACAGTTTATCCTCTATACTTTAAATGAGTGGCAATTTTTTAATTTCAACCTGCCAGAATTGAAAAAATATATATTATAGAGGAATATATTGGTGTGTTGAAATGCTGCTTTTAAATTTTTATTTTGACTATAATTATCGAAGAAAAAAATTAAAATGTAAAAATTGTCCCAAGGTACAACACTCTCCCTATCTAAAACAATGCATTTTCCTACTTAAACAAAACTCTCTTATAGGCTGTAATTACTGAATAATACTTAAATCTTGGATTACTGCAGTATACATGACCACAGCCTACTCAACTATAAGGCCACAGAAGGTCTCCGTAACGTCACGCTATCCGTTCAGTTCGGATTGTCGTCTTTTCCGAAAAAAAAAACAGTACGAAAACTACACGGCCGACATTTTACTTTTCAGGTTACGAACAGGTTTCGTTCCCCTCTTTCGGAACAGCCGACAACCTGAACCATGCTTATATTGGAACGTTTACATGCGCCATCTAATCCATGGAATGCCAAACTCAGCAGGATTTCTAACCCAAATGATGGTCTCTGGCCGAATCCATGGAATGAAACGTCAAACCCTCTTTGATTGGAGGTTAGAGGGTTTGCTAAACCCCCCAATGAACCCTGCAATTCCGGTTCTGCCGGGCGAAAATCCCCAAGAGGGAAAATTTTCGGAGTTTGCTCTTTATTCCATGGTTTCGCTGGCTCATGTAAACGCGCCTTATATGACTTCATATGGAGTTTCCATGGCTTTATTAGTTGAATCTGCCGTGAAATAACACATAGGCAGCTCACTTTTAGATCCGGCCCTGACCACAAAGGGATTTATAGTTAAAAATCTGCAATTCTTAAAATCCCTTTTTTTTTTCATTTAACCCAATTTCAATGGGTTTAATGTCAACTGGTGTTTGAAAGACCTTCTGAGATAAATCACCCGGCTTCAAGTTTCATGCGGTGATAAATTCAGGTGCATGCAAGTTTGATTTCGCTTGTACAAAAAAGAACTTATTTGGAACACATCAGTCTGTTGATGGATTGGAGCATTAACCTTGCAGTTGTGTGTGCACAGGAGGAGTAGGGGCACAGTAACCCTATTCTGCAATGTCGAAAAATAAACACTTTTTTTGTTTGTCCATCACGCGATTTTAAAGCATTTGGAGATACAATTTTGGTCGAATGCCTTAAAAGTTAGTATTCTTCCTTCTGATATTTTTTTTTACTATACTAAGAATTTTAATTTATACCAGGGAACGATAAAACTAAAAAATTTCACCCGTCCAAATGGACGGCTTTTTCAACAATGTATCCGTCTTCCTTTGAAATTGACTCGTCAAACTAGATAAATAGCTTCTAAATAAATAAAAATATTATTTCCTCTTATTTATTACAAACATTTATGTAAATTGAATAATTAATTAGAAGTTATAGGATTACATTACACAGTAATAAAAATACTAGGTTATCAATAGTAAGTAACCTAGAATTTCTTTTAGGAAATATTAAAAAATGTATCACGAACATTAACGGGAAAATGGTCGTCCACGAGGACGTCGGATTTAAGAAACTTGTCCTCATGGGAATTTTTGACCGTCGAGGACGGGCGGTTTTTCGAACCCTGATTTATATTATATCATAGTAACTTAATTTCATTCAATATCAGAAAAACCTAACAAGAAAACTTCCATCATCATTCTTTTTTAAATGTCGTCGTTAAACTTACCGTTTTGTATTCATCTCGCATTTACAATATCAATTCGCGTTGTAGATACATTTCAAATATTTTGTTACTTAGAAGCTGTTAGACATTTATAATTACAAATTTAATTCTTACAAACATTTTAAAGCAATTCAGAACACTAAGCAGCAATCTATTTAAATGTATAATTTCTTCATACTTTAATCGGATTAGCAACGATGCCACCAAGAAAGTAATACTTAATTTCGAGCAGAATTATCTTTTTTCTAGTGGAAACGTGTATCGAATTGGACTATTTCAGGTGACGAAATTTATTCCGAGTTTCTTAATGTGAGCGGTGCTCCGATTGGTAATCTAATTTCACGTGAGATGGATTCACCAATCAGTACTTGATAAAGTATTCATTTTTATGGAAGTGTATATAACTCGGAATTGTCCCTATACTCTGATAACGAACTTCACAAAAAGCACAATCACAACTTTGCCTGACGGCGACCGGGTGTGAAGTAACAAAAATTTGCGTCCTTTAGAACTTCATCCCTAAAATGATGGCCGTAAAGTTCTAAATTTGAGTTAAACAGAGCCAAAACCTATCGCCAAATTTGCAAAAGAGCCCAAATAGTTATCTTCAAGTAGCCTTACATCGTACGCGTTGTTTGAATACGGGGTGGCCCAAAAGTAGCCTTACAGTTAATGATGTACAGCTGTGGAAATAAAAAAGTACCCACTTGAGGTTATTTTGGCCATTAGTCATCCTATAGAATCGGACCTTTTTGACATTGTGAGCAATTAACATTCTGAGTTAATTGCATGATACAAAATTTGCATAAGGGGCCATCTTCATATTAAAAATGTTACTAACTTTAAAATTTCCAATAGCAACACCCCTTTTTGAATCCATATTTCAAATCTCTGACCTATGTTAATATGAAATGCCAAATTTTGTTAGTTTTTAAACATTATTAGAGGAGTTAGAGACGTGCAAAGTTTAGGTCCCATAATGTTAAATGAGTTGCACATAAAAAACTATCCCGATCTATAAATAATTAAGATAATGAAACGAATTTTTTACTGAAAAGAAATTATAATAACCCAAACAAAATGCATTCAATATTGGGATATTTAAAACAATTTTTATATTTTTAAATAATCATTATATTAATTTTTTTTAAAAATATGAATAGAAACCCCTTAATATTTTTAAAGAAATAAATTTAAGACAAGAAGTTTAAGCGAAATCCCAATTTTTAAATTTTTTTATTCATAATTTGCCGAGTAAATCACAAAATACTTTTTAATTAACCTTTAGGAGACTGTGTATAAGATTACGTGTGTAATTGATAAATAAAGACGGCTTTGCATGCATGCTTGCTTGTCATTTTAGAGATGGTCCCCAAAGGGTCCACAAGTGATTTGATTGAATAACTCGTCAAATATTCATCCAAATGTAACAAAAACTTAGATTTAACACCGCCGTTTCATACGTCTAGCGGCCGCTGAACGTACCCGCTGGAAGCGCTTTGACCTCTAGCGATTCGACCTTTGGTTGGCGAGAATTTGGCGAGTGAGATTGTAGCGCGGCGATTTTATTCATTGTTTAAAATCAACTAGATTATGGATGACGAAATTTTGATTGCTGCTTGTGTTTTACATTTAGAGAGCTTAGATAATTATCTAGAGGTAATTAGAAAAAAATATAAAAAACGTCGTCGAAGATGGTGGATGATGGTGATTTAACTGTTTATACCATCTTTAAGGGACATGACTGTTTGAAAAAACAAAAACAAAAAAAAAACAGGACATGACTGTTTTTTAACGTGGCATGACTGGTATCTTTGCTGCCGGTCCCTGCCCATTACTAATATTTTACGGGGAATTTTTTTTGCTTAAAAGTGTATAGGAAAGTGCATTTTTTTCTGGATTGTTTTTTTGATGACTGTCCTTTTCCGTACTTATATTTAAAACTTTTAATGCCGGAGTATTACTGATTAAAATCAGGTCAAATAAAAAAGTGTTTTCAGTATTGTCTGCCAAAAATTTAGAAATTATATGTATTAAAATAACTGATTAAGCTATTAACTCCAACCAGGTTTCAGTATTTTAATACAAAATCTTGTTTAAAAATTAATTGTATTGATTACGGGTAAGATATAAATAAGAGTTTCAATACTTTTATTAACATAGAAAGCATTTTATCATCAACATATTTTACAGTGTCAAATTTTGAATTTCATTCATCTATGTGATTGAATTTTATTTTATCAAAATATTGAATGCGTCCTGCTTTAAATAAAAAAAATTAAGAAAAACTCAATACAATTCAATTCGATGTTTTACATACTTTTTCGAAGGATCACTTAAAAAAGAGAACACGCCAATATGTTTGCTATTTTCCTTATGGCAACCTTTCCTTTGATCTTGGCCAAAAAACCGACAAAAGTTGGGTTGGTGACCTTGAGATCCAACTTCAGTGAGCTTTCGAATAAATACGTATAAAGCGGTTACCTTGAGATTCTCAAGGTAACCGCTAGAGCAAATTGCTAGACGTATGTAACGCCGGTATAAGGGTTTTCAAGAGAGCTTAACGTTTCTAAGTCATTAAAATTGGGTGTTGCTATTGGAAATTTCAAAGATCGTAATATTTTTAATATGAAGACGGCCCTTATGCAAATTTTGTATCGTGCAATTAACTCGGAATGTTAATTGTACACAATCTCAAAAAAGTCCGATTCTATAGGGTGACTAACGGATGAAATAACCTCAAGTGGGTACTTTTTTATTTCCACAGCTCAGTGTTGGGCATGCAATTGATCAATTGGCAATTGTAAGAGTAATTGCAATTGAATTAATTGCAATTAAATTAATTGCAATTGAATTTTCAATTGCAATTATATTAATTGCAATTGAATTTTCAATTGCACCTTGCAATTAAAAGTTTAATTGCAATTAAATTAATTCCAATTAACTTTTTAAGTTAAAAATAACAATTAACTTTACATTAAAACGGAACAAGTTGGTTCGTTGGTTTGGTGCAGTTGCGTTGTTAAGTTGGTTGGTTTGGTTGTTGGTTTTGATATTTGCTTGGTTATTTGAGCTGGTTGGTAGGTTTGGTTGGATGGTTTGGTTGGTTGGTTTGGTTGGTTAGTTGGTTTTTTGAATTGTTTTGGTTTATCAATTGGTTGGTTGGGATTGTTTAGTTTGTTGGTTGGTTGCTCGGTCTGTCGGACGGGATGTCAGTATGTCGGTGTAAAGTCGGTCTGGTCGGTCGGGTTGTCGATCTTAGTCGGTTGTCAGGTTGTCGGGCAGTCAGATTGTCGGTCGGTCGATTTGTCGAACTTGGACGTTCGTAGGGTTGTCGGTCGGATTATCGGCTTGGTCGGTCATCGGGTTGTCGATCAGCAGTCGGATTGTCGATCTGTCTGGCGTGATGTCGGTCTGTCGGGAAGGATGTCCGGTCTGTCGGGCAGTATGTCGGGCAGATGTCAATATGTTGGAAAGGATGTCCGGTCTGTCGGGCAGTATGTCGGACAGTATGTCAATATGTCGGGAAGTATGTCGGCATGTCGAGCAGTATGTCGTAAGCTATGTCGGGAGAAATGTGGGTCATGGTCGGTTCTCGGGTCGTCGGTCGGTTGGGATGTCGGTCTGTCGGTCGGGTTTTCAAACATAGTAGGGAGTCGGATTGTCGGTCGGGTTGCCGGCTTGGTCGATCATCGGGTCGTCCGTCAGCAGTCGGACTGTCGATATGTCGGATGGGATGTCGGGGAGGATGTCGGTCTGTCGGGTTTGCCGGAAGGAATGTCGGATCGTCGGTCGGCTTGGTAGGTAGGTCGGTCAAGAAGTCGGATTGTTGGTCGGGCAGCCTGATTGTCGAAAATTAACAATTCGAGTTGGTCGGACTGAATGAAAACTGCAATTAACAATTAATTAATTGTTAATTGCAGTTTTCCACAATTGACAATTGATTAATTGTTAATTGCAGTTTTCTGCAATTACAATTGATCAATTGTTAACTGTAGTTTTTCGCAATTACAATTGATTTATTGTTAATTGCAGATTCCGCAATTAACAATTGATTAATTGTTAATCATTAATTGTTTTTGCAATTAAAATTTGCCCAACACTGCCACAGCTGTGCCATTGGTAAGACCTTTTGGATATTTAGAACAGGTATTTGAGATAGTTGTGCTTAGTTTTGTTGGTTGGCTAAAATAAAGTCGCACTCTAGCTACAGCGTATATCTTATTCCACAGACAATAATCGTAAACAGACAGTCCAATCGGAATTTTTTTTGAGAGAGTGACGTCACCAGCCATCCAGCGGATTAATTTCGAACTAATGAACACGTCACTGGTTAAAACTGCGCGCGACTCCAAGGTGCGCGCGCAACTTGTACTAATTATGCTCAAACTTGGATAAATGAATGAGCGCTTGCGCGCTACTTTTGAAATGGATTGCGGAGAAGAAGAAAATTGCGACTCGAGAGAGGCCTGGAGAAAAATATTTTTGTTGCGTTCTTTTCTCGTCAAAACACATATTTTTTATTTATTTAATGAAATTATTTTATGTTCCCAAGGATATTGATAGGTAAGTGTGTTAAATATTTTATTTATTCAAATATTCTTGTAAGTTTTCTTTCATCAGCGCTAAATGCTCGATCACTTAAGAAGGATTGGTCATTTTTGTATTGAAAATTATTGATATATGTAGCTTAACATACCTAAAGCATCTGTTTTTTTTTAGTCTTCGGTAATTATTTTTTATTTAAAATAATTAAACATTATTAACTATTAAATGAGTTGCACTTTTTTTCGTGTAACTTTATTAAATAAGTTAAGATATATGTAGAGTTAAAATATTATTGTTGTTAGTTTTTAAAACTATGTTTTAAACAAATAACCTAACTGATGACCTATAAACGGCCCGTGCAGCTTAAAATGTTCATTGAATGTAACGGTGTAGAGGGAGTGCACATTAAATATGATAGATGCATGCAATATGGTTGTGTTGGGTGCCTAATCAGGTGCTCCCTAATGATCCCTTCTAAATATATATGAATGAACCAGTTACCACCAGATTTGTAGGAATTTTTACTCCCAAAATAATAAATTTTTTAGGCAGGATAATTTTACAGTTTCCAAAAATCATTAGATAAAAATCATTAGATACATTTCATTTGATTGTTTACTTTTTAATTTATGTCAAATGTTACCTGTTTTTAGTACCTAATTATTCTTTAATTTTTTAAATCTTGTTTAGCTGTATAGTTAGAGCTGATATTTCCATATAATAAGCACTTTTTGATTCAAAACTTACTATTTCATTTCACTAAATATGAAATATTCCTCCTCCTGATATATTGGCTATTAAAATTTAAGGTCTAACAATACATATTGTAAATTAATTGCTTCGCTTTAGAGCATTTTAAAAATTTTGTGGATTTTTATTCATAATTTTGATGTGTTGTGTTTAAAAAAGCTTTTTCTTCATAGGATGAAGAAATAGTTGAGCTTATTTGTGTGAAAACTCATTCCATAACCTCCATCTCCAAAGGGCCAATTAACACCTGATTTGTTGGAACACCTACTCAAGTGCACCTACTTCGCCAATTATTCCTTGAATTGTACAAAATTACTTGCATGACTCTCCCTAAATATAAGTTTATTTTTAAATATATTACTCTGAGTAAAAAATTTAACATACAGTGTAGGTACCAACGAATAAAATTTTGCTTTATATTACTAAGCTGAATATAAAAATACTTAAAAGATATTTTGGTTTTATGATGTTCTTCTAGAATTGAGATGCTGTTAACATATGTTTTTTTAGTTGACATTTTTTTTTATTTGGTTATTATTTTTTAAAATATATCTCACTTAACTTTATTTTAAAAAATAAATATTTTGCATTTGTTTTCTTACATTGTATAAGTTTGTGATTACAAAAGTGCCACAATACATTTACTAATGATTAAACAATGTTTTGATACATTTATCAGAAATTATGCCCTTTTCCATAAAGAACTTGTAGGCTGTAAATTATTCATATCCCCCCCCCCCTTAAACATTGGATTATTTAGAGAAATGGAGTTATTTTTACTTGCTCTAGAAGCAAACTCGAATTTATTTGAGAAAAAAAAAACATTTTATAATCAGACACTTTATTTGTAATAACATTATTTCTAGCTTCTTGTATGTTCTGATATACAAACTATAATTGGCTGTGTTATAGAATAATAAGCAAAGGAAATATTAATGTTTTTGTAACAAGGAAAAGCCCCCATTGAAGGAAAAACTACTATATTTACCATTTCAAAACTTGTAAACACCGAATTCAAAACTTGTAAATGCTTTATTAACTTTAAAACTTGATAATTAATCGCAAATTTATCTACATATTATTTTGAGATGCGGTCTCATTATTACTAATTCCTTTCTGCTGAAAAACATATTCTAATAATATTTGGAAAAGTTAAATTGAAATGATTAATATCTATATATATGCCTGAAATTGATATTTATAATTTTTAATACAAAAAAACCTTTTACAAATGTAAAATTTGGAATTGTAAATTAAAGGTTTAAAATTCTTTTTCATTGTTTTGTGGTAATTTCTGTTTGCATATTTACTTAAATTTTATAGTATTTTTTATCATACATAAAAATATTATAACAGTAGTTATCATATATTTCAGTAAATATATAAATAATATATTAACTTTTTAAATTAAATAACAAGGCTTGTTTCACGTGGGAACTAGCAACAGCTCCACAGTCTTGTTTTCATTTTTCTCGAATTACTTTTGCATTCTATATTTGCTTTGGTATTCCAAATAGAATTATCTAAGAATATTATAGTTGTTATATATTTAAACCAATTATTCCAACTTCTTTTGATGCAAGTTTTCCTTGTTAAATTATTAAAACAACCGACAGCACAGCAAGAAGTTGTAATGTTAAAATATAACAACTAAATTAAATTATTCTTAGAAAACTCAATTTCGAAAAAAAAAAACCAAAAGTAATTCGAGAAAAGTGCAAACTAGACCGCGGAGCTTTTGCCAGATCCCAAAAACAAGCCCATTAATATAATGGTTTCTGACTGCCTATTTCTAGCCTCCATTCTGAGCTTTTACACAGTCAATAACGCCTCGTAATTTAAAACCTTGGTCTAGTGCCGCAGTCTATTAAGAAAAGCGAAAATTACACGAGTTACAAAACGTTTATAGCTGTGTTAAAATCCACTTTTATAGGTAAAAAATAAGCAGTTAGAAACGTTCCAAACTAGGCAAAAAAGTAACAAATTTCCTCACTGGACTGGGGTTTTAAATTAAGAGGCGTTATTAGCTACGTTAAAGCTCCTAAAGAGCTAAAAACAGGCAGCCAAAAAACGACTATACTTGTAGCGCCCCTACCAGATTAATTCGTTACTACGCCAGGGGGGTGGAGACTTTTCGCCTCATTCACCTACGTAAATGCGCAGTCTGTTTAGATTATTGTCTGTGTCTTATTCAAAGAGTAGAGATTCGTGGACTTTGTTTGGTTTAGTTTCGAGATAGCTTCGGAATATTTATTTGATGCTTGAGGAATAAGCAAATAATGCTTCCAGAGTATGAAACTTCGAATCTCGCCATCTGCCAGCTTTCCTATAAAATGATTTGTGCTGTTGGGAAATTTGTGCTTTTGTTCATAAGTGTAAACCACTGCTGGGAATCTGAGTGAGGAGCACCAACGGTGTATCCTTATTAAGACTATCTGAAAGTAAGAAAATGTAAAGAAAATACAGGGGCAGTGTGTGACATAACATTCATTAATTTAAAAAGAAGGACAATCGTCTCGGGAGCTGATTATCCCTATCAACGTTATAACGCCTGATGGACAGCTGAACCTTAAACCGTACAGCTCAGTTACGAGGCCTTCAAGTTGACGATCATAATTACAGTTCTGTGAGAGATAATGCGCAATCAACTGACTGAACAACCAGACATGCTTTCGAGAAATAACTGTTACTGTATAAATAACTGTATACCTAACTAACTGTAAGGCTACTTTTGGGAAGTCCATCTTTTTCAGTCCATTATTTTTGTATTTCGCAGTCCATCACCCTTTCATAACCAATAATTCCATTTGGTATCCAATCAACTTCTGATTTTTTTTTCTCACTAAATTGAGCTCGCACTTATTTATCCTTAGATAGAAGAATCATGTCATTTGAAGAATTATATAATGTTTGTTTTTACTAAATGAGAAGCCTATTAAAATAAAATTCACGCCCAAATTATTTTATGAAATAAATGGACCCTAAATTCTTCGCGCTTGCATTTTTAGATGTTTAAAAATTGATTTCATACCTTTTTTTTACAAATAATGTTTTGAAAAATATATTGTTATAATTTATTCAAAAGTTATTATTCCAATTTTTTTTCCTCTTAATTTTAGTTTAAAAAAATTAAGGTGTTTTTCCCCTGTTTTTTTTACCTTTTATTCTGGATGTATAATGAATCTCTTTTAAAAATTTTAGATTTTTTTTTTTTTTGAATGAAATAAAAAATTTTAGAATAAAATAAAAAGTTGGGACGGAAATTGTTAACAAAAGTACACAAAGTGCTCCCCTTATTGTTTTGAGCAGTGTATGTTATAGGCAATTTCAGTTAGCAAAAATGTTTTCCAATATATATTTATACTTGTTAAAATTCTTATTATTAAAATTTGCTTTAAAAAAAGAATCACTAAAATGAATCCTTGATAATCAAAAGAAAACCGGTTCTTGTGTAAGAGTCTTTTAGTATTAGGGAAGAGCCTTTGAGAAATCTTTCATTCTCTTGTTCACATGCGTAACATAGCATGTAATCGCATGCGTCACCAAAAACTGGCATGCCTTTTGCTTTCTCAATGTAACATATGACGCACGGTGTTGAAGTTCATTAGCGCACGCCTTAAGATTCAAGTGTGGACCAAGGCCTTAGAATTTTTTTCTTCTTATCGACATTCCCAAGACAAGTTTTGATAGTAAATGTGGAATCCCGGAAGTTAAACGTGCATTATCTCATTTCGACTTCCATTTTCATTACTTCTAGTGCCATTGAAAAACGACTTTTTGCACTTAATTTTGTTGCTTCTATTGTTCCGAACAAAATAATTTTAGTTCGTTATGGTTAAGTCTGAAAATCCTTTTGTTTTTGTGCTTTGGATCAGACGTGTACGCAAATTTAACATTCTATAATTAACAAATTTTAAAACTTTCATTATAATACACAGAAATAAATAAATGTGTGTAGAGAGTTGCTTTAAGGTATCCGATCACCTTTTTCAGCAAAAATAGACTTTAAATATCAGACTTTGTTTTAGGCATTTTAATATTAAAAAAAAACGAATTTCTGAAATTTCAGTTTACGCAAAACATAAAAACTGAAATTCTTTATTATCAATTTCTTCCAAATTTTTATAGTAGTTTTATGACAGTATGACGAAGGTTTTGAACTAGAATCGTGTAAAACTATTTGGAATTGGATATTTTAAATTTATTTATATGCTTGTTACTATCTTGTTTCTATGCGTTTTCGATATAATACTACAAACTTTTGCCGATAAATAAATTTTGGGCACTGATATCTTAATGATTTTAGTTCATAACCTATATTATTCTTGTCCCTGGAGAAAATTTCCCTCCCCTTCAGGGACATGTCTAAATTGTGGAGGTGGCGACAGATGGCAGCATCTGTCATTTGTGTATGTGTGTGAGTCTTGTGTTGTCCTACTTGACGATGGTTTATAAGCGAAGCGGATCCTTGCGACCAAGCACACAAGCCTGAAAATATATGTCTACCAACCAACCAACCTATATTAATGTTTGTCAAGCATATTTAAATTTAAACGATGAAGAAAATTAAAAATTTGTATAGACATCATGTTTTGAGTAAGCGTGGTTTTTAAAGCATATTTTACTACATTTTTCAACAAATAAAGAATTTTTTTTATGATTTACTTTCTTAAAACTATTTTTAAATTCATAACTAATAATAAAATCGCGAAACTTCGTGGTTAAAATAGAATTTTCAGAAAATGTTTGTCAAAGGTGATCGGCCGACCTTAAGTTTATAAAATTCTTGTAATTTAATTTTCAGTCGAGTACCTCAATTTTATTAGGATGTTAAGTTTCTGTTCACTTTGTTTTTGAAATTTTTAACTATATGAGTTTCAAATTTATGTTTGAGAATTTTTAATATATTTTATTATATTGATTTGGTCCCAGGTATCTTTAAAAAAGAATTCAAATTTGACAGGACTTGCACTGAAAATACCTTTATAAAGATATTAAAAACTTTAATAAAATGAAACTTTAAATGTTAAATTCTATTTTTTAAGAAATCGTAAGTTGCTCAGCTGGTATAGTAGTTACGACCCTCGTTTGCCAAAAGAGTGGGCCCGGGTTCGAATCCATGGTAAGGCATGGATATTTGTGTGTATTCCTGAGTACATCCGGAGAACGTGCTCGTTAAATCAGTGGGTCCGAAAGTAATGGTCGGTCATTGGGCAGTTTACCATGGGCGCAGGTCATCTGGAGAAAATTGGCCCTCCCCTCCAGCGACATGCCTAAATTGAGAAGGTGGCGCCATCTCGGAGTAGAAGTCAGACATCCACAATCTCATGGGTACTCAAAGCATTGTGCCCACGGATGCTACTGTAACCCACAACAACACAACAAGAAATCACAAAACATTTTATAAGAAGATAATTAAATACTAAAAAAATTATAAAACCTAATTTTAGGCAAAATAGCAGAAATACCATCATTTACGCAATTTTAATTTTCTTAATTTTTTAATAATACAACTAAATTTTCAATTTCAGTTAAATCCAAAAACTAACAACACAAAAACTGAAATGACGTATATTTACGCCCAGCACAGTTTTACCAATTTCTTTGTTGCCTTGCCCGTTTGGCTGCATCATTTCATTACAAAATGCAAAAAAAAAAAAGGTTAATGTATAAGAAACTCTACACTCTTAAATCAAACGAGTGAAATCCACTCCAGTCGGAGGAGTGCATTTTCGACACTGGAAAGGATTGAATATTAACTCAGAATGAGTTCAAAATTACTCGTTTGGAGTGAACCTGTCGGAGGTTTAACACACAAAGGATCCACTCCTCGAGGAGAAGTGCATTTTCCAGACAAGAGGAGTGAAAATTACTCAAACTGAGTTAAAATCGCTCGTTCGTTTTAAGAGTGTAAGAGGAAGTCTAACAAAATAGGTTTATTTTGTTGTCCAAACTTAGACTTACCCGACAAGGAAATAATCCCGACAAGAAAGAAATTCTGACATGGTCGAAATCCTGACAAATCAATAACATAATGCCATTATGCTTAATTAAGGGAAATTTAATTGATAATTTTTCGTGATTATGGCTTGTCGGGATTTCGTTTGGCGTGTTATGTCCCAGACCCCTCAATATACAGCTGCAAGGTCCTTCGACCTACACTTCTTGCCAACATAACTGGGGTAAAAACAAATAGTAAAGGGGCAGTGGGAAAAGCGCGATTGGTCCGTTAGTGGGAAACTCTTGTAAGTTAATATTTACATACAAAATGATCTGAATACAATTTAACCAAAATATACTTTTATTCTAATAAAATTGCCAAACTTTCCCAAATAATATTCAAATCTGTTATACCTTAAACGAAATTAATATTTCAAATGTTTTGTGGATGGATGGATTGACAAATAATTTATGGAACTCTTTATATGCGCGGAAGGATCTTCTCCATAGCATATTTCTATTTCCCCAACTTAGGTTGGCAAGGAGTGTAACCATAATTATTTTTATTGTGAACTCACTATAGCAACTTTTGACTTTGCTGTAACTTTTGATAAAAAAAATATTACAATGGTTTTTTTATCGCGGTATTCCACTTGTTGAGAGTCTGGCACCTCACCGGTCAGAGCGTGACGCGACACCTAATCGCGCATTCCTCCTGTATCGAACACCTCCGCGTTCCGACGGCGATATAAATATGCACACACGTGGATGACACCGATCCCTGCTTGGAAGTGTGCCACATGCGTGGAACACTGTGACACAGTCGTAACTGGACTCGTAACTTCACAAGTAGCGGTTGCGATAATACAGGGTGGTTATAAAATAACGCTCGCTATTCGGAGTGGTCGGTAGCTTGAATGAATAATCCGAATGCATCAAAAATTGAGACACTTACTAATCAAGAGGGGTAAAAAGAATGGAATCATAAGAAAGATAGAATCATACAAATAATCATAAAAAAATAATAATCATAAAAAACAAACTCTTGACTAGGGCTCTAAGTTACGAGGCATAGTCAATCATGGCCAATTACCGCCAACACAGCCAATTACGTCTCGTAATTTAGAAGCCTGGTCAAGAGACGAGTTTTTTTTTTTTTAATAAGAATGGAATCTCAAAAAACAAACTCGTCTCTTGACCATGGTTCTAAATTACGAGGCGTAGCAAATTATGGTCAATTACGGCCAACACAGCCAATTACGCCTCGAATTTAGAACCCTGATCAAGAGACGAGTTTGTTTTTTATGATTCCATTCTTTCCCCCTCCTTCTTGATTAGTAAATGTCTCGATTTTTTTTGCACTCGGATTATTCATTCAATCTACAGACCTCTCCGAATAGCGCGCGCGCCCGCGCGACCGTTATTTTATATAACCACCCGGTATTCGCCATTGTTACGGTGCTGGACTATCGCAATGTCAAGTCAATTGGGTTTGGTTATGTTTGAATTATTGTCGATCTAAAGCTACACGAGGACTATTGGCGATGGGCGTCGTATTTTAGAACCACAGTCAAGTGACGCGCCGACACCTGAATAGTCACCCACCCAACGCAACCGTTAAGGTCGACATCGTACGCAGCGTTAGGACTTTGAAGGATATTTAGCGTGCACTCCCTTACACGGGGTATTATTCGTCGGGCATTCTCGCCTGCACGGGCCGTTTATAGGCCGGCAGTTATGTTGGCGATGCCCGGACACGAACCTGAGACCTTTCGCATGCTAGGCGAGTGCCTAACCGACTGGGCTCCCCGCCCACTCTAACGGTACTGGACGATCGCAATGTCAAGTAAATTGGATTCAGAAGCGTATCGACATCAATTCCCGTTATTCTTTATTTAGTTCTTGTGTTTGATGTTTTGCTGAATGTTTTTGTATTTTATGTATATTTTTTCCTTGTGTATATTATTTTAATAAGTGTACCGCTTTGGATAATGTCTACATCGCCTTCTTCATTGGAAATAATGAACAAAAGTTGATTGGATTCGGATGAGATCCAATGGAATCGGGTCAGCAAATGAAAGTACATACCTCTCCGTTAATCCAATAGGAAAATAATGGTTTTTCCAATTCACTTTGGTTGTACGTATTGAATATCTTTATAAACGTTTTTTGTTCTAAGATCTAAAAGAAGGTAGCTGGCTTACAGGGATCTATACCGCCACTTTTTGATTTTGGTTCGACTTTTTTTTTCAAATAATAATTTTTCACAAAAGATTCCAACCAATTTCAAAAAGTGGAATTATAGATATAGAGCCTAGCCAGCTATCGCGCTCCCATTTAGGCCCCGTAAATACCGCGAATATTACCGGACCATTGCGCTCATTTAAATGTTCCACAATTTAGGGGAGATCTGTGTACCTAGGGCCACCATGTACCTAGGGCCACCCTACCGTATTTAAATAATATTTTGTTCTAAGTTTTATAATTAGGGGTGGAGAGTGGCAACACCAACTTTTATTTTGGCAGCCACTTTTAAACTTTGGTGGAGAAGGCTTTGGAAACTTATAAATGAAAAACAGTTTTGTATGCCCTAAAGTAAAATTCTGAAGCTCATCAATTTTGTTGTTTGACAAAGGCAAGTTAAGTTTTTTCAGTTGAGTTCTAGTGTATAATTTTATTTGTAATATTGGGTTCTAAATGAGATAATTAATAAGTCTCACCTCCATGTGGAATTTTCTGTGGGTGACATTTTATATAATTTTATCAAATCGTGTACCTAGGGCCACATAGTTGCATTGTACCTAGGTCCATGGCCCTAGGTACAACTAGGTCCAAGAGAGGTGGCAGAAAACCAGGCAGATGCAGAATTCTGACAGACACTCCAGAAAAGAAAGAAATTGAAGAACAACTTGCGAATAGAGAAGCCAAAAAAAAAAATGTGAAAAAAAAAACCTGTAATTGAAATTGAGGAAACGTCATCCGAAGAATTATCAGACATTGTACAGTGTTCTAATTCCAGTTCAACTGATCAAGTTCTATAGTTGTTACTATGAGTGATTCTTGTTTGAGAAGGGAGATTTTTGTTTAACAAAGTTACAAGGCAAAAAATCTGAAAATTTTTATGTACTGAAATAATAGATGTTGCGGGGGAACACTATAGCACTAAATATCTAAAAAATATTGGACAATCAAATAAATTTATCTATGATAAAGATAAAATCTATGAAATTGATAACAGCATTATAGTGTTTAAATTACTCAAACCACAATCTGTTGGTGCTTCAGAGCGGCAATGTGTGCAGCTCACTTTTGGAACCAGTTTTTTAAATTATGATGTAAAATGAAAATTCTTGTAATTCATTAATAATTTGGACTGTTGCAATTTAAATAACTGTATGGAAAATGAATGTAATGCCTGTTATCCTTTCTTTTATAAAACTAGGGGGCTACGCCCCCTGCTCGCTATCGCTCGCCAACCCCCGGAATTGCTGCGCAATTCCATTGGCCGCTTCGCGGCCGGCAGGGGGCTTCGCCCCCTGCTCGCTACCTTTCGACAACCCCCGAGAATTGCTACGCAATTTCTCTTTGTTTGCTCCACAAAGAAACATGCAAGACTATTAAAAGGATACTGCCAATGCAGGAATGCTCATCTGTAAGATCTGGTCGCCAAATCGGGCGATACGCGCGCCAAGATTGGCTTGCACAGACAAAGAGGTAAACACCTGGTTGCGGTTAAAGATGGTGAACTTTTAACAAATACAGTTTAGTTTTGAGAATTTTGAGACCGGTAGGGGGCTTCGCCAGCTGCCCAATCTCTCTCAGCTCCCAAGCTTGCACCCTTGGATTACTGTGCAATCTCATCGTAGGGGCTTCGCCTCTAGGCTCGCAAGCGAGTAATAACTCGGCTCGCACCCTTCAATTGCTGCGCAATCTCATCGTAGGGGCTTCGCCCCTAGGCTCGCAAGCGAGTAATAACTCGGTTCGCACCCTTGGATTGCTGTGCAATCTTCGTAGGGGCTTCGCCCCTAGGCTCGCAAGCTAGTAGATTGCGCACTGGTACCTCCTCGAGGCCGTAAAGAAAAACCAAACCCTAAAATAAAAAGCAAACCAAACTTTACCCACGTTACATTTCAATTTCTACTTCAATGCCTTAAAAACCGCTAGTGAATAGACATGGCTGGCCACCATACACTTTGTGGACCTGACACTTATACCGATTGAGACCTTCAGTAAAAAAATTGGAGTTGTCGACATAAACTGTAGGTAAATTCCTACTTTAGGGTCTGGTAAAAAATTTAGCCACTTTTTAATGAGTGATTCGAATAATTTTTTCCAAGCACCGGACCACAAAGATGGTTTTAATTAAAGCACATTTTCCTTTTACTTTGGATAATAAAGAATTAATGTTATCAGTAAAATTCTTGAAAATTAATGGAATTACAGGTAAAATCCTACTTTTTGGTCAAAACTTTTCAACATTAATTAGCCGTCAGAAGTATTTTGCACGCAATATTAGTGTAATAAATAAATGGGGTTGTTTCACGGAGGATCTGGCAACAGCTTCACAGTCTCGCCTTCATTTTCTCGAATTACTTTTGTTTTGCAGACCAAAGTTATTTATATTCAGGTTAGTGTGCTTGGTCATTGAAAAAAACCTGAATATATCTCGACCAACGAACCTACCAAAACAAAAGTAATTCAAGAAAAATGAAAACAAGACTGCGAAGCTATTGCCAGATCCTCCATGATACATTTATCGTCGGTCAAATGCAGGACCGGATTTCTAAATAGGCTAAGTAGGCTGCAGCCTAGAGCGGCAAATTTTCGGGGGCGGCAAATTTTACTACCAATTAAAGCGGAATTCGGCATAAAAAATATTATAATGATACTAATATTTTTAAGAAAGAAAACAAATAATTTACATTATTGCGTAAATTTTAAACGTATATATTGTATTAATATTTAGTAGTAAATATGGTAATTGCACGCTCTCACCCTAGTCCGGTAGTTGAAAGAAAAATAGTAGAAAAGTTTAAAAAATTTGCCTATTATTTCACTTTCGATTTAGAGTGTAAAGGTACATAGATAATTCTAATATGTAAAAAGAAAAAAATAGTCACAACAATTATATCGGGTGGTATATGGGTGCAAATCGATCGTAGCCTACAGGCGGCAAATCTTTAAATCCGGCCCTGGTCAAATGACTAAATTACGAATGTGCTATACACAGGGACGAAAAAACTTTTTACTGTTAAGCCCAGTGTGTAAAATAAGCACGACAGCTAATCTCTAGAATTGGTATACATTCGTGGTTGTACCAGACTACATTCTTAGATTTTGTATTACAAATTTTCTGCAGCTTACACCTTTATTAAAGCAGATACGACAGTGATTGCGCCCTCTAGAAGGGAGATTGTAGGCTTTATAGCCCATTACCCAGCTCGCCAGAAGAGACAGTCGCAAGAGACACACAAAGGACGACACAAACACATAGACAAATAACAACCCCCCCCCCCCCATTTATTGACAAACACAACCATCCATGCCTTTGCCGGGATTCGAACCCGAGCCCAGCAGCTCCAGAAACTTTTTTTTTTTCAAATTAGGAAATTTCAGAATGTATTATTTGTATTTTTTTTTTCAGAGGAAAAGAACAGACTGGCTACAGATTCAAATTTTAAATAATTGAAAACCCGAATTATGTAACGCAAGAGGTTAGTTCGACGAACCAAAAGTACCTACCTATAACTTTCGCGTAAATGAGTACAAATATATTCATATGACAACATAAAGTACAGAAATTATAATTTTATTTGAAAATTAATGGAATTACAGGTAAAATCCTACTTTTTGGTCAAAACTTTTCAACATTAATTAGCCGTCAGAAGTATTTTGCACGCAATATTAGTGTAATAAATAAATGGGGTTGTTTCACGGAGGATCTGGCAACAGCTTCACAGTCTCGCCTTCATTTTCTCGAATTACTTTTGTTTTGCAGACCAAAGTTATTTATATTCAGGTTAGTGTGCTTGGTCACCGAAAAAAACCTGAATATATCTCGACCAACCAACCTACCAAAACAAAAGTAATTCAAGAAAAATGAAAACAAGACTGCGAAGCTATTGCCAGATCCTCCATGATACATTTATCGTCGGTCAAATGACTAAATTACGAATGTGCTATACACAGGGACGAAAAAACTTTTTACTGTTAAGCCCAGGGTGTAAAATAAGCACGACAGCTAATCTCTAGAATTGGTATACATTCGTGGTTGTACCAGACTACATTCTTAGATTTTATATTACAAATTTTCTGCAGCTTACACCTTTATTAAAGCAGATACGACAGTATAACTCGCACCAATACCTAAGCTATGATGCCAACAACTCACCGTCGAAAAGATTTGGTATACTTACTTCTTGTAGTCGACAACAAAGACATAAGAAAAGATTCACTTCACTATTAATTACTATGAACCAAAACCAACCACTTCTCAAAATAATCATCAGTGCCGTGAGCGTAACAATTTAGAAAAATAAAATCAGTTAAAACACACACTCTGAAAATAAAAGTAACGTAAACATTTAAAAAACGCCTTGAAAAGTTTCAAAAGAAACAACTTATGTTGTTGTTGTTGGGTAGTGGTTTTGCTGGATTTTGCTGTCCCTAGGGGGCGCTTATTCCAGACATTATCCAAGTGAAAAGAGAGTAGGGGATCAATCTCGTTGGATCAATAAAGAAACAACTTATTTAAAAAAAAATAACGCTCTGTTTGTTTTTGTTTACGATTATGGTGTTGCCATTCGTTAAACAAATGGTAAGAAATTATTCGCCATAGTTTGTCCTCGTCTCGTCTGGAACGACCCATCACTACAGCGACTCAATAATGACAAAAAATATATAATTCAAACTATTGTAAAGCACATATAACAGTTACAACTGTAAAAAAAAATATAAGTTTTCATTTTTGGTATCATTTAAAGTGAAATTACACCAATAAAACATTTTTCGAAACACTATGTTTGGTTTGGTTGAAAACTTATAAATTTTGGTAGGCAAAATGCAATTTTTGGCTTTTTTATTATTTTTTAATTAAAAAACTAATTTGAATATTTTAAAAATATTTTGTGGAGATAAATTTTGGACCATTTTCTACGTTCTAAAAAAAAATTGGAGTTGTACTATAAGAATTGTGTCGTAGAGATTAAAAAATCATGACTGTAATTCCAAAAAAAAAAAAATAAAGTACCCATAACTTACGAACCGGCTATATATTGGGTATATATGCAATTAGCAATTTGTTCATAATAAGAAGTCTACAAAATACTAAAAATTCAGAAAAATCGTAGAAGCCAATTTTTTTTAATTTCAATTTAGGCTAAATACGCCTTTTTTGCCCTTTTACAAACTATTTTTTATTAAAAAAACTAATTTGAATTTTTAAAAAATGCCTTTCAGACAAAAAAACCTATACTCTTTTCTACATTCAGTAAAAAAATGGGAGAAAATTGGTGAAAATTGTGCCGCACAGATCAAAAAGCATGACTGTAAATAACAAAAAATAAAATAAAAAAAACCCATAACTTACAAACCGGATATATATTGGACATACATGCATTAGCAATTTGTTCATACATAAGAAGTCTACAAAATACTAAAAATTCAGAAAAATCGTAGAAGCCAATTTTTTTTTATTTCAATGTAGGCTAAAAACGCCTTTTTTGCCCTTTTACAAACTATTTTTTATTAAAAAAACTAATTTGAATTTTAAAAAAATGCTTTGCAGACAAAAAACCTATACTCTTTTCTACATTCAGTAAAAAAATGGGAGAAAATTGGTGAAAATTGTGCCGTACAGATCAAAAAGCATGACAGTAAATAACAAAAAATAAAATAAAAAAAACCCATAACTTACAAACCGAATATATATTGAACATACATGTAATTAGTAATTTGTTCATACATAAGAAGTCTACAAAATACCAAAAATTCAGAAAAATCGTAGAGACCAATTTTTTTTTTTTTTCGATTTTAGTCAAAAAAAGCCCCTTTTTAATTTTTAATTAAAAAACTAATTGGATTTTTTTTTAATTATTTTGTGGACATGACACTTAAACCAATTGAGACCTTCAGTAAAAAAATTGGAGTTGTACTCCAAAAATTGCGCCGTACAGATCAAAAAAGCTTACTTTTTTTTAATATAGAGAGATTATTTTGTGGACATGACACTTAAACCAATTGAGACCTTCAGTAAAAAAATTGGAGTTGTACTCCAAAAATTGCGCCGTACAGATCAAAAAAGCTTACTTTTTTTTAATATAGAGAGATTCCTGTATGTATATATGTGTTTTTTATTCACTAGAAATAAAAACCTGAGTTTATAAGGACTGACCCTAGGTACACAAGCTACTGGCCCTAGGTACATTGATGTCTTGTACCTGGGGCCATTTATGAAGTTTTTTTAAAAAACTCATATTTAAAAGAATATATTATTTTAAGTATTTTTGTTAATGCCAAATGGATAGCAATTAGTGTAATGATGTGTGCATACCAAAATTTTACATTTTTAAATAATTTAGTGGCTTTCTTTTTGAGGATCGAAAAATCCGGCCCTAGGTACACAGGTCTCCCCTAATTTTTTTTTTTTTGGGGGGGGGGGGCGGATTTTGAAAGACTCCTCTGTTCTTTGAATTTTAAGTTTAACCCTTTCAGTCAAAAGGGCAATTTGGCATTATCATTTTAGATTTTTTTTTCTGATCGCCTATAGCCATTTATGATATCAAAAAGCACATAATTCGATATTACAAACTTTTTTCTATTAGAAGGCGGATTTTGAAAGACTCCTTCATTCTTTGAATTTTAAGTTTAACCCTTTCAGTCAAAAGGGCAATTTGGCATAATCATTTTAGATTTTTTTTTCTGATCGCCTATAGCCATTTATGATATCAAAAAGCACATAATTCGATATTACAAACTTTTTTCTATTAGAAGGCGGATTTTGAAAGACTCCTCCATTCTTTGAATTTTAAGTTTAGCCCTTTCAGTCAAAAGGGCAATTTGGCATTTGGCATTTTAGATTTTTTTTTCTGATCGCCTATAGCCATTTATGATATCAAAAAGCACATAATTCGATATTACAAACTTTTTTCTATTAGAAAAGATTTTTTGTTAATCCCAATAGATTTGTTAGCCCGATTTTTTTAAATTATGATCAGAAACTTGACGATGCCAAAAGGCATCACTGGGACTGAAAGGGTTGATAAAACTACTAAAAATTAATTAATTAATTAATTTTGAAAACACATTCTTCTCTTTCAAAAAAATTTTTAAACGGTGATGAAACTTGAAACGAACCAGCTTATAGACCGCAGTCAACTGACGGCAAAGCTATTCAAAATCTTTTATATTGCTCTTTTTTAAGCTAAATCTTAGATCTGACGGAATTGTGTAAGTTAGAGCTTTGGCAGACCAACTCAGTGGTCTCTCTGTTCTCTTCCCCCGCTATACACAGATAGGGATGAAGGAAGAGGCGGCCTGCTCTTGAATGTAAAGTGTACCGTGAAAACAGGCTTACAGACTCAGTCAGAAGTCTGTCTACAGCTTCTCGTTCCTCGTTGTTTTCTCAATTGTTTGTAAACAATCGACTTCTGGTAGAAAAACAGCTTTGTGGAAATTTTAAACCCTCTGAGGGATTGGCAAATTATCAGAATTGTAAACTTTTTTTCGCTGCATGAGATTTAAATTTAAAATTGTAATGAAAATTTAATTTCTTAACTTATTTTTTTTTAAAGTATGACTTTGTTGTAGATGGTTATAAATGACTAATCTATGATTTATTTATTTTTAATTTAATGAAATTATTTAATTTATTAAAAAAAGACAATGTGTGTTTTTGGACAACATGACTGCCAGGTAGTGAGTGTATACGTCTGTATACCTCAGTGAGTTAAAAGGTGGTTTTAAAACATAAGATTTCGGTATATCCGTCACACAATAGAAGAAGAAACACTTTATTGAAAATGGAATATATTGGCTGCCTATGATCGTCACGGCTCGTCCAGACAATACTTCAAATTACATAAACGAAATTTTAAAAAGAAAAACAAGAAAATTAAAAAACACTTTACAAATTACACAGGGATACAAACACAAAACAGAAAAAAAACAGAATCTGGCAAATGGTGGAATACCCGGTATATATATATTCATATTACAGAATGGCAAAATACAAGACAACTCCACTATCACTATCGGTTTTACTACAAATGAAAACATACATATTTTAGTTAACATTATAAGTTGCAATCTATTGTTTAATTTATAAAGATATTGAGATAATCATACGTGTTAATTATATCATATAGTTATATAAACGCAATAGTAATATGGACACATTTTTCCCACAAAAAAAGATATAGTACAATTCCAATTTTCCGAATCAATCGGGATCGTCACATTAAAAATTCGGAAATTAAAAAAAAAACACGTTTTTCCCGAAAAATGAATATATTTTAATTATGTGCTGGTATGCTTGGGGTGAAAATACCAGAAAGAAACTATTTTTGAACGAAAATGCCTTTAATTCTTTTTTTTTAAAAGGAACCACCTTAACATGCAGGGATGGATGGAGCAGCGCATTGGAGTTCGGTTAATTGGGGTTCTACTGTATGACGTCTCTGCTTAGTTCCAAACGACGGCTTTTGAACGAAACAAATGAAATCTCATTATGTCAAAAATAAGTAAAAGAAGGAAGTTTTACACGCAATAGTTTCGACATCGCCACTCAGCTAACATTCATGATGTCAAAATTTTGATTCAACATAGACGAGTCTATGAATTTTCAGAATCTTCGTAAAGACGTTATGAACGACTTTTTTTTTACATTAAAATGTAAACGAATAAATAAAATGTCACAATTATTACGCGTGAATGTGTCATTTTACAGCGTTTATCAAAACCTCTTTAATACATTCCCTTTAAAAAGACGTGATTTTGATACCTAATTAAGACACTAAACACCTAATTCTAATGTATTTAGTTTAATATAAACGTCATATCGACGAACTCTTACAACAACAACAAAATATTGACCAAAATTTACATCTTTGAGATCAAACTTTTCAATTACATTAACAGTTAAGTCTTAACTTAGTCTGGTAACAATCTTACAAGTTAAATTAAGAAACAGAGAGAGCTTACGAGAATTTTATTCAAAAATGCCGAGTTCATAAAGCAGAACGGAAGTGAAACGAACAACCGAACGACCTCCCTCTGTTAACCCTTTTTTCCTTCGAACAAAAAAAAGGGCTTTAGAAGATCGTCTGTAAAAATAGAACATAAAGCAGCGGCTCTTCACCGCGAGTGGCATTACGTTGCAGAAAAGGCAAGGCCACTACTTGGTGTGCTCACAACAACATGACGTGACAGTTTTACATTAGTAAGCGCCGATTCCCACTTTGTACACTCAAGTGGTAATCACGCACAGATTTATTGGTTGAGACGCCTTTTGCATTGTTTTTACGAGCGTGCGGTAGGGTGCCAAGTGCAGGCATTACCACACTTGGCAAATGAGAGGCCCTGTGAGAACTGACACGCAGGGCCCTATCGGTTAAGGCATTCGCAGGGCCTGATTTCCTGACGGGCAAATGGGGCACGTACCCCCCCCCCACCCCCGCCACTTTAAGGGGGGCCCAACATTTTCTTCATGAGCATTTATACTCAATATAACTGCCCCCAAACTCCAACTTTTTAAATGAAGTGTGCAAAACTAAAAAAAAAATCATGAACAAAAGTTGACTATGCATCTGTGTTTTAATTCAGAATTTATCAATTCTTAAAAAAAATTGGGACTTACACTCTTAAAACAAACGAGTGATTTTAACTCAGTCTGAGTTAATTTTCACTCATTCCAGTGTCGAAAATGCACTTCCCCAAAGGGAGTGTATTTCACTCCTTTATTAAGTTAAACCTCCCACAGGTCACTCCAAACGAGTGATTTAACTCCCCCTGAGTTAGTTTTAACTCAGTCTAATAAATTTTCACTCCTTTCAAGTATCGAAAATGCACTTCTCCTATAAGAGTGGATTTCACTCTTTTGTTTTAATAGTGTAAGCATGCTTTCGAAGCAAATTATATTAGTGCTATTTTTTGGTAAACACTGAAATATAGAAAATACATTGTGGGGTGCCCAGTCGGTAAGGCACTTGTCTTTTATACGAAAGTCAATAACCACCAACCGAGCATATCCAAAATATCCGACGACCCCGAGTAGAGGAAGTGCACGCTAAATATGCTTCTTCAAAGCTCCAACGCTGCGTACGTATCAGCCCAGATCGGCTGATACGTAACGTACAACCTCAACCAACTAACCTACCATGCTAAAATTCTTCGCAAGTAGGGTTTTGGTTGAACTTTCATCACACAAGAGCTACACGAGGGTACGCAGCGTCGGCCCCATTAAATGCCTTCTCGACCCTGGGGGCTGGGTAACCCAGTCGGTTAAGCACTCGCTTATCATGCGGAAGGTCCCAGGTTCGGGTCCGGGCATCGCCAAAATAGCTGCCGACCTATAAACGGCCCGTGCAGCCAAAAATGTCCGACGAATAATACCCCGCGTAAGGGAATGCACGTTAAATATCTTTCACAGTCCTAACGCTGCGTACGATGTCGCATTTAACGGTTGCGTTGGGTGCCTATTCAGGTGTTGGCTCGTCACCTGACTGGGGTTCTAAAATACGGCGCCCGCCGCCAATAGCCCTCGTGTAGCTCTAGTGCGACGATAATTCAAACCCAACGTAAGCCTTCTCGACCCCTGAAATGAGACCTCGTCACTTGACCACATTTCAAAATTAAAAGGCTAATTTTCCAAAGTCCTTGCGTATCTCTAGCGCGACGTTTTAATTTCAACCTAAACCTTCTAAACCAACTCCCTTCTGTGCCATGATGTCACATTCAACATTCCCTCTCTGACCTTTCCGCCACTTACTATGTCCCCAGTGAACGGCGTGACATAAATACGGGCGAGAGTGGGATTCAGCATAATTCCGCTTTAACACGAATACTTGCTGGAAAAATCTCATTTAAATAACACACCATATTGACGAGGGTTTTTGAGCCTAAACTGGTTGCATTGCAGTGTTTTTCACTCGAAACCCGCTTGAGTTATTTGTAGGTTAAGTTGATATGCCTTCTTCAATGTATAACTGATTAGGTTAGGTTAGGTTAGGTTTAAATTATCGTCGCACTAGAGCTACACGAGGGCTATTGGCGACGGCCGTCGTATATTCGTCCTGGGACCTTAAGTATTCCTGGGTGATTTTAACTCAGTCTTTACGCATGCTAAGCGAGTGCTTGACCGACTTGGCTCCCCAGCCCCGGTGATGATTCTATGAAAGTCGTATTTAAACTTTGCTCCGTCTGTCTGTCTAAATCCACTTTACAGCTCGTACCAAAAGAGCTACGAACTTCAAATTTAGTACACGAGTTTAGGACATGTAGGAAGTCATAATAAGGTTTTCCAGACAATTGTGCAGCCGCGAAGGGTACCTGCTATAAAACTTTTAATTTCTTATACTAGTTATTAAAATAACCTTATATGGTATATAATTGTTTTCTTTAAATATATCGATTTATTGAGTAGCAATTTTAAGTCGGGCAGTGTTACTGATCCCCAGTTTTATTTCAAAATTTCATTACTATTTGTGATAAAAAAAACAATACTTTATTTGCAAGAACATTTGGGAATCATTGAAATAAAATACGAGTGGAGAGAAAATCAAAATTCAGTTGGAAAGGCAATTGCATTTATTTATTTATTTATTTATTTATTTATTTATTTATTTATTTATTTATTTATTTATTTATTTATTTATTTATTTATTTATTTATTTATTTATTTATTTATTTATTCATTCATTCATTCATTCATTCATTCATTCATTCATTCATTCATTCATTCATTTATTTCGTCTTCATCATCATAAGTAATATTATTACTTGTATGCAATAATACTTAGAACCTGTGCAGGTAATTCTATGCAATATGAAGTATATTTATCGAGGACGGATACCAATTGCGTAGGCGGAAAATAAATTTAATATCTGTGGCCATATGCAAGCACGTAACCTCTGAATGTTTTCCAGGTATTTCGCAAACCGCAAGGGTCATTTGTTTTTAGAAAGAACTCAATTATCATTCTTGATGGTGGTTTAATACATATATTTAAATAGTGACCTAACTTTTTTTACATAATATTTTTTTGTGGTTTGTCTATCGTTTTTTTTTAATGCGGTTATTACTACTGCTTTTAATTCGTAATTAATGTGGTTTTTGATATTTTGAAAATGGTATTTTCTACCATTTAGAAGAGTTGCACTTGAATATGAAACTAGGTTTAAAAAAATCTTTTAACCAAATGTTCTTATTAACTCTTGATTAACTCTTAACTCTACACACTTAAATTGGTATTGTGTAATAAGAAACTACTTTGAAGTATTTCCTAAACTTTGCATTTTGAACGGCAAAATTATAATTATAAATATTTTTAAGTATGATTTGGTCATTTAGGAGCATTTATTATTACCGCAGCAAATCTGAACAGTTCACTAGATGTTCCTTTTGAGTTCACGCTGCATTTCCATTAAAAAAATTTTAGGCACAAATGTAGTTCCATTTTTTCCTCCAATTAGATCCAATAATTATTTGTTGAATTAGGAGTATTACAACCTACCCCTTAAGTGAAAATCTAAGTGGAAGAACATGGCAAGTGACAAAATGGTAAAAACTAGAAAATGAGCTTGAAGGTTTTTCGTCTGCTTTAAATACGGTTAAAACGGTAACGTTAAAAACGGTATTTGAAAACGGTAAAATATATATATACTTTACTTTAGGCTTATGAAAGTGGGGAATCATGTTATATATCTTTAAAGGATGGATTAATTTGTTCTTTGATACAAAAAGCTCTCTTTTCGAAAATATCACTTAGCACGTTCTTCAACTAAGCTCTTCAATTGAAGAGCTTAGTGGAAGAACGTGCTAAGTGACATTTTTGGAAAAAATTAGATTTTTCTGTCAATGAATATATTACTAACTTCTTTAACGATTACAAGTTTCCTCCTTTTCATAAGCTTAAAGTTTAGTACATTTTTTACGGTTTGAAAATTCCGTTTTCAACAGATCTGAGTGTAAACGATAAACTTTAATGCTCTTTTACTCGTTTTCATCTTTTTGTCAGTTAGCACGTTCTTCCACTAAGCTCTTCAATTGTGAAGGAGGGAAGAGACATTTTCTACTAAAACTTTTTTTCAAGTCCAATGAATGAAAAGTCAAACAGATGCCTTGTCCTACTTTCAGTTAGAGGCCACGCGACATTTTATCCTCAATTTGGAGAAAAGCTGGGGAAAAACTCACTTTCAATTTAAGGGCGAATGAGCCAGATCGACCTCGGGTCTCCAAACCCAAATGCCTCAGTGTTAATCCAATGGGGGGAAATATTTTCTACGTCAAATTTCTCTGGCTGTATTGAATATTTTTAAAAACGGGTTTTTTTTATGATAAATGTAGATAACTTACAGTCTCGATAATTAAACTTTTTGATATTGATTTTAATGTTTTGTGTAAAATTATTTATTCAAAGTATAAATATATATTCGAACCCATTTCAAAAATTGGGGTTGCACCTGTAAGTTAGCTACATTTATCGCATAAAAAAACGTTTGTAAAATAATTCAATACAGCGACTTAGAAATATATTTTTCTCATTAGTTTGACACTGAGTCACTTTGGTTTGAAGACTCGCTGTCCTACGGGCTCATTCCTCATTCCCCCTTACACCGCTTCTGTGGGCTTCGTTTATGATAATCTTACCTAACTCTCTGAGGGAGAACTTCTTGTCTTTCTTATCTTTTCGCTTTTCTTTACTTTTAATGTGGGGAAATGTGCTTCACAGTATGGATCTAACCAAACTAGTTGTTCGGAAAATTAAAAAATTTAAAACATACATGACTATAAAGACTACCTACAAGGACAACTTCGCCGATCCATGGCATTGAAAACACAAGAATGCCCATACTGTGTTCCTCTGTGAATATGGGACTATGAATTTTAATCAGCTGAGAAGTGGAGCTTCTTTCAACAATATTGTTTTTAATGCATTAAATCTTCTATCTATAGACCATTCTTCTCACGTTTCAAAGACTTCTTTGTACTAAACCTGGGCACGATGACGTGATCAATGCGACCTAGCCAAGGCCGTATTTCTAAAGAAGGCTGCAGTATGAAATGGCGAATTTTGCTTTGGCAATCCCTTAAAAGAACTAAAATTTAATTTCTTATGTAAAGTTTTATAATTGCAGTTTTATCTGAACTTATAAAATTTTCAAAGATTTTTTTATATAAAATTGTCTCGTGCCACTGTTTTTGCAACAGTGATTTAAATAACTCAAAATTGAAGAGCTTAGTAGAAGAACGTGCTTAGAAACATTTTTGAAAAAATTTAAATATTTGTGTCCATAAACATATTACTAACTTTTTTTAACGATTACGATTACAAGTTTCCCTTTTTTCATAAACTTAAAGTTTAGCATATTTTTTACGTTTTACAAGTACCGTTTTCAGCAGATCTGAGTGCAAACGAAAAACTTTAAAGCACATTTTCTCGTTTTCATCTTTTTGTCACTTTTAGCACGTTCTTCCACTAAGCTCTTCAATTGAATTACAATGCTATTTCAATGGGAAATTCGCCGTCAGACAGTAGATTTATGTCCGTCCGGACGTACAGACAGGGGGACAAAAATTATGAAAGTTGGGTGTCTGAGGTCATAGCTTTCTAACAAAAAAAGAATTTTTAAGTCCGATTTTGGAAAGGGGGTACGGACAGACAGACAGACGGACATCGACCGCATGTCAATACCTACTTATGTCAATAATAACCTGCATGTCAATAACTACTTTTAATTCTTTCGAATAAAAAAAAAAGAAAAGTAGGCTAAAAATAATCTTTTCATAATAAGCCTCCTCCGAAACGTATAGAAAACCAAATCCATTATGGATTTTCGTCCCCATCTTAATAGTTTCATTGAATTTCATTTGATATTAGGTGATTGAAAGTAAAAAATAAACCTATCCTTTTATTATTGAAAATAATGTATTAGGGCTTTCATAAATTACGTGATGCGTTTATAGGGGGGGAGAGGAGCCGAATATCACTAAATCTCACGTAAGGGGATGGGGAGTCTCCTCAAATGCAACGTAAAATAGCGAGAAAATATAGCAAAATTAAAGTAAAATATGTTTCTTGACTTAAATTTGTCAAAATCTTACATGATAACATTTCTCGTGGGTATCAGAACTATATTTCAAAAGGATGAAAGTTTCAAACACTATTCAAAATTCCACCCAAAAAATAAATCAAATAAAAAAATTAAGAATTACTAACAATCTCACTTGAGATCACATGAGGGCAGGGGGGGGTCAGAATCAAATATCATTTAAATCTCCCCAAGGTAGGGGGTATTTAGCATTTATGAACAATAAAGAGGGCTGCAAATGAACATCAGCGTAAAAGCTGCATACGTTTAAATCCGGCCGTGAAAGCAGCCCTTAACTTAATAAAAAACAATTCTCTCATACACTTGTATTTAAGCTCGCTAAATGAAGTGGAAACGGAAGTTGTTCTTATTTTTTTTTGTGAGTGTGTATCAATGGGATTCCTTTCCTTACGAACATCTGAGCAAACAAACTCCCACAACTGTCTGATGAGTCCCTGTCCACACCCTCGTGACTCTTGAGGCATGCGTCACCATTGAGCTAGGACTCAGTGGGTCGTACAGTCGGCGACAAAAAAAAGTAAACAGACCTCGCCGTTGAGACACCGTTTGTCGGAGGCACAATTATGATATGTCATTTCAACGGAAATAACGTTCTGAGTTGATTGGTCAACACAAAAAATTCATAAGGGGTCGTCTTCATATTGAAATTAATACCAACTTCAAAATTTCCAATGGCAACACCCAATTTTTTTTATATAGAAATGTTCAGAATCGTTAAAATACCCCAAATATCAATTTTCATTGCCAGATTCCTTATAGTTTAGGAGTTATACAACCAAACGTGTTTGACAAAAAACGGGGGGCATCTCCATATATGCATGTATTATTTATAGGTCCACATTTTCCCAATATGGAATTTTGTCAAATTCTTTCCTTTATGTGACTTTTTGTGCTTAGGGTGAGGGTTTGGTTGCAAGATGAGTAGATTAACATCCCACTAGAGCTTCAGAAAGTATATTGGTTACGGGCTAAGATATTTTAGACAACTACCAAGGAATAAACCATTTTTTTACTTTTGTGAATATATTGATTTTATTTATTTGTTGTTTCATGGAGAAGATTTGGTTGAATCAGTCCTTATGTAATTTAAACAGTGGTCAAGTGACGCCAACATCTGAGCTGGCACTCAAAGCAACTAATGACTTCTTAAGCGGGATCACGCCAGGACTTTGGACCACGACGTATTGAACCTGAAACAATTGGTCCAGTATGCTATTTCGTGGAGCATATTTGGTCCAGCATGATTCGTTTATATTACGACTAAGACGAAAACAGAATCCTAAAAGGTATAATCCGTGGCATGACGCCTTAACTCATTTTGCCAAGACGGCGCTGTTGGCGAAGATTTTTTGATTCAAGATTTTTGAATAAATATTGTAGAAGATTTGTGTGTGTGATGATTAAGTTAGGTATTTATAGAGTTGTATAAGGAGTTGAACTGTGGTTATTTTTTGATAATAACCGCGTTCAAGTAGTTTCTGACAAAATATGTTTTCTTTTGAGATTTGGATTGTATGTTAATAAAATGAGAACTGAGGGTAATTTAGGTAAATTATTTTAATAATTTCCGGCTGTCTATTTCGAGCCTTCTTTATTTGCTTGATGCTGCCAAGTACCCCTAGGAATGTAGAACCCTGGTCAACTGACAAGGTCGACACCTGAGCGGGCCTGATATACTTGATTTTCAGTTTGGTTTGAAAAAAATTGAAAGAACTTCGCAGTTAAGGTTACAAAAGGCTCTTGGAGGCTCGCCAAATAATTTTTAGCCATGGTAAAAAGACGAGGCCGATATATGAGCGTGAACCCAACTAAAACTTTTTTTTTTGCGGCAAAAATCATTATTCTATGCAGCTAAATGATAGGCTGTTTGTAGCAATCTTTGTGTTTTTAGCGTTTTTCACGTATAGATTTATCTGTCAAGTATGGAAACTACCTATCCTTGTAACTAGGTTAAGTTAGGCCTTGAATTATCGTCGCACTAGAGCTACATGAGGGCTATTGGAGACGTATTTTAGAACCCCAGTCAAGTTACGAGTCGACACCTGAATAGGAACATAACCCAACCGTTAAGGGCGACATCGTACGACTTTGAAGGATATTTAACGTGCACTACCTCTACACGTGGTATTATTCGTCGGACATTTTTGGCTGCACGGACCGGTTATAGGTCGGCAGTTATTTTGGCGTTGCCCGGGTTCGAACCTGAGACCTTTCGCATGCTAGGCGAGTGCCTAACCGACTTGGCTCTACAGCCCCCTCCTTCTAACTAGATTTTCTAGCCAAATATGTAGCAAATATCCCCTTCAGGGACATGTCTAAATTGTGGGGGTGGCGACAGATGTTGCCATCTGTCGACAGATGGCAACATCAGTCAGTGTTTGTGTGTGTCTTGTGCTTTCCTACTTGACGATGGTTTATAAGCGGGTCCTTGCGACCAAGCACACAAGCCTGAAAATATATGTAAACCAATCCAATCCAATCCAAATATCACCAAAGTCTCTCATTCTGTGTTTTAAAAACCGGCGAGATTATCGCCAATAAAAAATTAGTGAAATATTAATTAGTTATTCGTAAAATTTGCTGTTAGCTGCGTTCCAATTGTTTAGACTAGGATTATGTGGATAATTTTAATGACGTTTCAAAAAGTTTATGACCAGGATTTTCGTTTGTCGGGAGTTGAGTTGCATGTTATAAAAGATTCTTGATTAAATTTTTTCAAATAGTTTTGCTGCTTATCCATTAACGGTGAAGTACGGATAATTATTTGCTAGTTTTAAATATTTAATGTTGCTACAAAATTAAAAAGTCTAAATTTTTATTGTAATATTACAATAATAAAATAATTTGTATGTTAACCATTTTTTTTCCGGTAGGAAAAATTGAAAAGTTAGCATTTTCCTGGTGTGGTTGGTTGTGTTGTGGTGACACGGAGGGTGCCTTTGCAGGTTTTGTTCTCGTTTAGCCTTCCTATATGTAGATAGCACCCCCGCTAAATAAAAAATTCCTTTTCTCTTCCTTCCCTTCAGTTTATAGGCTGGTTAGACCTTTCATTCCAACCTTCAGATTTTCAAATATTTATTATTTATTTTTATTATTTGATTATTAATTTTTATTATTTGATTTAATTTTTTTTCTTGAAAGGTATAACATCATATATTAAACTAATGTTTTATGCTTTTTGGTCGTCTGTCCGTAAAGATCTTTAGTTTACTTAATAACTTTCTTAATAACTTCTGTCCGTAAGGACCGACTTATGCTTAGAACTGCCTTTCTATCTTTCAGGTTTTCATTTTTTCCCCGTTTAAAACATTAACCATCAGTTTGTAATGTTATCGGTTTTTACTACACGAATTAAAACAAAATGAATAATTATAAAATAATGTCCTAATATAGTGTAGAATATTTTATTTAGAATTCGATAATAATATATCGTTTGGTTTTTTCCCAATCAAAGAAAGGAAGTCGAGAGTTCCCTACAATTATTAGATATTGTTTTAGTTGATTAACATTTAATAAATTAAAAACTTTTTCGTTTTGAATTCAAGACACATAAACTTTTTGGGAAAAGAACTTTACATGGTGCAGCAATAATATAACCGCAATCTGTTCAGTACTTGATTCAATTTTACTCAATTCGACAGCTTTATCTGTATTGTCCTCTAATTTAATTTTAAGTTGAAATTAATTGCGAAAATGTGTATGCTAAACCCATAATAATAATTAGCGTAACAAATTAATTAAATGATTGGAGAATTTTCATCGAATAGTTTACACTCTGAATTTTGTTCTAAAAATCTTATCTTCTAGCAAGAAAGTATTTTTGAATACAAATAAAATTTTAATGCCAAAAAACATTAGAATCTAAGGATTAACTTGGCGACTATTTGTGCCCTGAGAACGACGTTGCAGGAAGTAAAAAGTAGTTATAATTTTGGTTTTGTTTATTATTAAAATATTTTGCTGATTAAATTTATTTGATCCTTGTGTTAATTCATAGTGCTAGCATAATTCGTAGTGGTTAATTCATAGTGGTAATAAATAGTGGTAGTACTTCGCATTGTCACGCCACAGTTCCGGGGATCGAGTCCCGGAGGACCAAGCATGCTTGGGATCTAAGCACTCGGGGTTCCCCGTGAGGCTGGCCACCTTACTGCGAATATATGCCCATCACCCCAGAACACTTGGTCAAGAAAGCTGCAATGGGGATGGCAGGCATATTAACGGGATGTTTCATCGAGATGTTTATTAGTTAATTCATAAAAAATATATTATTCTCTTGCGTTATAACTGTATTTATTTTATATTTTGCATCAAATGCATTCAATTACATTTTTTAATACTTTGCATAACCTAACAACGTTATTTGGAAAAAGCACTATAATAAGAACGTATATAGAATAAATAGTACTGAGAGTTCGCTTTCTTACTTAAGTCATAAAATTAGTAATTTAATTACTTTTTTTTTATCATAAATTACAAATAAAACTTTTTTTTATCATTTTTAAAAATAAAATTTCATGTAAAATAGAACATTCTTTTCGCGAGTTTAATTTCCAGTTAATACTCGATACTTCACCTACTATTTTACGTTATAACACTTATAAAACACACTTGACACACGAATAACCTGAAATTAAATTCAAAACTTGTTTTTCAAGACTTTCAAATCCATGGAAAAAATGATTATTAATTTAATTTAAAGAAAACAAAACAACTTTCTCAACAGTTATTTTTAATCACCAAACGATCGATCCGGTCTTGATTGTTGTCGTTTCTCCACTTTTATACGGTCCCCTATTTCAAAATATAAGCTTATTATCATCATAACTCAAAATGTTATGCTAGTAGAATTACGAAATTCGGTACTTTTCATTAACTTTTGACCCTGAATCCATTTCTGTAAAAATATTAATGGGTTTATATTCATAATTTTTCGAAAAAATTATGAATAATTTTTTAAAAAATATTAAATATTTCTTAAATTATATAAAACTATTTTAACTTTGTTTGGAAAGTTATTAAGTAACACACAAAAAAATTTCGTCTGGCTACGTATATTATTAATGGAGATATGATCAAAAGTTTGGAAATCTCATTTAACATTATGATCCATAAATTTTCTGTAACCATAACTCAGTAACTATAAGGAATCTGGCAACGAAAATTAATATTTGGGGTATTGTGATGATTTTAAACATTTCTATATAAAAAAATTTGGGTGTTGCCATTGGAAATTTTGAAGTTGGTATTAATTTCAATATGAAGACGACCCCTTAAGAAATTTTCGTGTTGACCAATCAACTCATGGCGTTATTTCCGTTAAAATGACATATCACAATTGGGCCTCCGACAAACGGTGTCTCAACGGCGATGTCTGTTTACTTTTTTTTGTCGCCGACTGTACTATCGAGAACCATACAATGTTTCGGTAACGCATGCGCCATACAATCGGCGTTGGGCTTGCGTATTGTATTGTACACTCCGTGCTATGACTTAACTTGGGTGAAAATAAATAGTAAAAAGGCAGAGGGAAAAGCGCGGTTGGTCCCTTAGTTGGAAACTCTTGTAATTTAATATTTGCATACAAAATGATCTGAATGCAATTTAACCAAAATACACTTTTTGTTCTGATAAAATTGCCAAATTTTTACTCAAATAATATTCAAATATGTTAGACCTTAAACGAAATTAATGTTATAAACATGTCTTCCGGGTGAATTCACAAATATTTTATGGAACTCTTTACATCCGCGGACGGGTCTTCTCCATAGCATATTTCTATTTACCCAACTTAGGTTCGCAAGGAGAATAGAAAGAAGAATGTGAATGGAATAATTTTATTGGTGTTAACTATATTTTATTTCTTCCTCGGATTTTTTTTTCTGTCCCTTACTTTCTTTCCTTGTTACTTAATGGGATTCCTTACCAACATCTGATCAAACAAACTCCACTTCTGTCTGAGTCCCTCTCTACAATCTTAGTGACAAAAAAGAGCCTAGTGGACAAAAAAGATTGTTTTGCCCTGCCAATTCAGCCAGCATTTCAGCGAGTTGAAAATCGTCCTCGATACCTGTTTTTTAAAAAAAAAACTTTCACGTGTGAATAAATGTACATAATGTAATATTCAATATCTTATGAGTATTCTAAGATAATAAAAAAAATATTAAATGCATTACTTAACACACTTTTAATTCAATATAAAATTTATGAAACTTTTAGTCATTCTGTCACGTCAAATGACAGTTAATAACTTAAACCACGTCTTAGGTAGATAACTCTAAATTACAATTTAACAAAGCTTTTATATCATATTTAAGACATGCATTAGTTTAAAAACTCAATGTATTGTTAATTCACACACTCTTAAAACAAAATAGTGAAAACCACTCCAGTTGGAGAAGTGCATTTTCGACACCGTAAAGGCATGCATATTTACTCAGACTGAGTTAAAATCACTCGTTTGGAGTGATCCTGTCGGAGGTTTAACACACAAAGGATCCACTCCAAAAGGAGAATTGCATTTTCCAGTCTGGAGGAGTGAAATCCACTCAGACTGAGTTAAATTAGGGGTGTTTGTTTTAAGAGTGCAGAACTTTCAATTTTTAAGTACCAGAATGCAGTCGTGGTTGCAAAAATATCATTTCGTCACACTAAAAGAGGTTAGTCAAGAGTGAAATAATAAAATACTTTTTTAAAAAATCGACTTTTTTATTATCTTTTTAATCATTAACGTTAATATATAAACTGAAAAACCAATTTTCCTTAAAAATAGCTTCGTAGTTGTTTTACTTCTATTCTACTATTCAAAATATCATTCCGTCACGTATGGAATTTCACAGAGAGGAGACTCGCACGTGACAAGTGAAATCTTTAAAAAATAAAATGCTGGGGAGCCCAGTCGGTTAGGCACTCGCCTGGCATGCGAAAGGTCCCAGGTTCTTGTCTGGGCATCGCCAAAATAACTACCGACCTATAAACGGCTCGTGCAGCCAAAAATATCCGACGAATAATATCCCCGTATAAGGGAGTGCACGTTAAATATCCTTCAAAGTCCTAACGCTGTGCTTAACGGTTGCGTTGGGTGCCTATTCAGGTGCCGGCTCGTCACTTGACTGTGGTTCTAAAATACGACGGCCGTCGCCGATAGCCCACGTGTAGCTCTAGTGCGACGATAATTCAAACCAAACCGAACCTAACGCTGTGTACGGTGTCGCCCTTAACGGTTGCGTCGGGTGCCTATTCACTATTCAGGTGATCAAAGTCGGCTCGTCACTTGACTGTGGTTCTAAAATACGACGGCCGTCGCCAATAGCCCTCGTGTAGCTCTAGTGCGATTATAATTCAACCTAACCTAACCTAACCTTTAAAAAAATGACGCGTTAAGTTGTCATTTTTTAAATAAAATACTTCATTATTTCATAGTTCATTTGAACACTATTAAAAAGGAATACAAAGAGCCTCGTGGTTTCTTTCTTACACGGCCTCGCATTTTGTAAGGACATCTCTGCTTGCTCATGAAAAATCATGATAACAAGGACAATAAAAATTTTACTGAACGACTTTATTGATAATTATAATAATATTCCTCGCATACTTTGTCTCGCTTGATAATTAAAGCGGTCTATTTTTAACACATTTATTTGGAAGAGATAAAATTCCAGATTGTAATTTATAAGGAATTTATTGCCCTTAACGAGTTAATAAATTTCCTACTAAAACTTGCGGTATCAGCCAGAAGCAAAAGAGCCAAAATTATGAAATTGAAGAAGTTTTTAATCTCGTTTGCAAGTTACATCAGAAAATATAAATATTAAACAGGCGGACAAAAGGCATTACACTAAATTCTATGATGTCATGCTTTAAAAAAAGAATTTTGAAAATCGAACAGTTAACAATTAAAAGGTAGGATGCAGACGGATTGAGATATTCACCATATCGATAAACTGCGTTTATTATTTTTATTTTCGAATAAAAAAACGTTAAAGTGAGCTTTAAAATATCACTTTTAATTATGAGGTAAAGATTTTTTTACAATAAAAGAATATATCGTTAAAAATGATATATCTGTAAAAAGTTATGCTGTTAAAAATTATGCATAATGAGTGGGATGCTCTTGCTTTATGGATTCAAAAAATTTAGAAAATCTTTTGTCATTTTTGGAGCCGTCATTATTATTAATAAAAATTTTACTCCAAAGTAGAAATTCAAGTCATTTTCATTATATAAAACGGATGAACTAATACGCTTTTACTTATAGTACTGGGAATAATTAAAAAAGAAAGGGGAAAAAAGCTTGGGAAAACTGAAAGAACTAGATAAATTAAATCAAAAATCTACATATTTTTATAAATTACATTATATGTATTTTTTTTTAATTTTTAACTCTTTTATTGGAACATACACTTTGTGCATTTTTTTACCTTGCTTTCTTTTCCTCTCGATCCACCAGTAAGTTTCGAAACCCTTATTTTAAAATTGAAAATTTTATTTAAAAAATGGAAACACAAAAATCTGGATTTTGCAATGCATATGTTGAAGCATAAAGATTTCGTTTTAAGGGGTTGTCCATTAATGATGCAGCACTGTTTCTTCAACATATCCCCTTCCTCCTCTTTCTCACATTTTTAATTCAAAAATTTTAGTATTCAAAATAAGTAATAAATATATAATAATACTTAAAAAAAATAAATAGTAATAAATAAATTTATAATTTCAAGCATGTAAATTTTTATTGAGTTCAATAATGTTGTTAAGCTTAAAATTTTAAATATGTCGCATAAAATTCTAAAATTTAAAGGTTGAGAACTTATTTCTTTTTTGCGTTAAACTTTTCAGAACTCCTCCCTCCCATTTGTCATAAAGTAAAGTGTCACAGCTCCATGAACTCTCTCCCCAATAGAAATATCATTTAAAACGGCCCCTAATATCTATTCAGCAATTGTATTATATCACTCTGATTTTCTGTAAACATTCAACGCCAGTGGAGAATCATGGAAACGACGGAGAATTCCGAAGTCCAGAAACTATTTTGCGACCACGAAATGCGCCATAGAAATCGGCGCATTGTCGAATCCTTTAATATTTATCACACGCTTCCGGCGGTGGTGAAACTCAATCAATAATGTAGTGCCATATGATCTAAGATCCGTAAACAAAAGCGAACTGCCAAACCCCTTACGTTTTTACTTCACCCCTTTCTGTTCCTGTCAACAATGCTCATTTGTTGCATGACGTAATGCTTCAATGCATCGAAGTTCTCGCAGAATACAAACACCTTTACACTCGTAAAAATATACTCATAGAACAACATTTTGAAACATTTTTTCTTCTCAGTATAATTACCTTAAGAAATAATCACTAAATATCCGATTTTGTCGAGTTTATAAAAGCTGTCATATTTTTAAAGTTTGACAGGAAGGTCATGATAGTTTCGTTCCATATTTTATTTATCTTGGATGGCATCACAAAAAACGGTGCTTTCATATTTGCTGTTTAAAGTTACAAACGGCCATTTTGATTGGTGTGTGGCGGCTTTCGTCCACAGTAAATCTTAGTTTTTCGGCATTTTTTTTTATAATCGGTAAGTCCTTTGATACTATTTTGAAATTCTCTGACCCATATTTTCCTTTTCAATACTGAAATCGATTGAAGTTCGGCGACCTAACTTCTCTAGTTACCAAATACCGTCCAATAATGCCGGATGTGTAATGCCCCGTAAGTGTGACTCAACCTTCAAAATATTGCTGAAAAAAATAACTTTCTCGAGGAATATAGTTGCGGTTTCAAATGAAATCACCCATATTTTTGGTAGCGGTTTATCTGCGACCGAGGAATAATCCTACTTTTACTTCCTAAACGTGGCGATTTCGGTGTTTTGTCCTATTGGGGGTATTTGATAGAGTGCCGCCCTTTACAGGTAGGATGTCACTACATGTGTTTATGGGCGTTTTTTCTGCTGAAATAATTTTTTTATTATGTAAAATGTCACTTATTTCTGTACTTCTGTAGAAATTGGTACTAAATATAGTGACAGACATACAAGTTTTGCTGTTAGCCGCTTTATTTGCTTACTTTTTTATGTGCACCGAGACCAGTCCTGAAAAACAACTTTGTACCAAATTGTTGCTTATTATATATAAAGTTTTGCTTTTCGAATATCGGCCTACTTAATTTATTTTATATTTTTGCACAATTACTCAAGGTTTTTTATTTGTTTACATACTGAAATTGTTTGTACTTAGAAAAGTTGTAAGGTTTTGGATATTTTATTTTCTCTTAAAATTCGTCCTATTTTCGATAATGTTTCTTGTTAAAATAGGGTAAATTTCTGTTCTTATTTTGTTCCTAAAAGTACAGATACAAATTTATTTCTTAGAAATCTATTAGTTTGTCAAAAATATTAAATCATTCATATTATTTCTTTAATCCACAATATAGGGGAACCATCAGCTAAGAATTTAATATTTTAAAAGTAGTTTTTATCTATTATGTGTTTTTTTTTATTTTCTCATCTTACCATATCTGTATAAAACATGTGTCTTTTATACTGTGCATCATAAATCATTTCGAAGCTCGGAAATACTAGGATATTTTACCCGTCCAGAAAGCATTTCCACAAATGTCCTCCCTTGAAATTAACCAGTCAGACTTGAATCGTACGCCAAAGCTATGTACCTACCCAGAACTTGTCCAGGACAAGTTTTACCATGTTGTGAGGCGGTAGCTATTGGCGATCTATCGCTAGTTTGCTTGAATTGGAAATATGATTAATTTTGAATATTATTTAAAGCATTTGATTCAGAGTTCGGTGTTTTGCTTTAGGATACTCTTTAGCTTTGAATGCAAGAAACGTCACTAGACTAATTGTAAGAGAACCTTTTAAAATGTTTTATTAATCAGATTTCCTTTTTTTTTGCTGCATTGCTTTTGCAAGGGTACTTTCCATTTTGTTAAAAAAAAATGATTTTTTCTTTTTAAAAAAATAAATAACTGAAATAAAATATCTGCAATTCTGTACGGTTCACAAGCATAGTAAACTGTAAGAACCAGGGTAAAGATCGAATCTTGCAAACTCTGTAATTTCACCATATTTCGTTTATATTTAAAACCAAAAGTGTATCACTGTACTATTTAAATCACTTGCCCCTTTAAAAATTGTATTTAAAATAATTTAATTGTTGTATTTATACTTATAAAGTAATATAGAAGAACCCAGACAAAAATATTTTTCGAATCAATCAGAAAAACAACGATAAAGGTTAGTGTCCACGAGCAAGAAAACTCGCGCAAGTAGCTTGCAAGTTTATTGTTTCAACCGGTTTTGCTTGGTCTTGCACGTGTATACGACCCAGCAAGTACCCTAGTGGCAACTCTCAGCAATATTGCAGCGAGGAGAAATCGGGGAAGTGTAACCGGTTTGTGCAACTCAAGTTGCTCGGTTCCAACAGTTTGGAAATTATTGCAACTTATTGCAACTGTGTGGCTATAGGTGCATGATTGTTTTTGCTTTGCTTGCTCTTGATATTCGGTATACACTGTGATAATAGCTTCTTACTTATTTTTTTGGACGATTTCGATGGATTCTCCTACTGATACAAGTTTGGTCTCCTTCTTCAGTAAAAAATTTCCAAATCGGAAGCCGACATATACTTTATTTTTAATTGCAGAGAGTCCTCCATAGCTAATTCCTGAATAAATTACTAAAAAGTCCTTGTTCATTTCCTTTCTGCACTCAATTCTTCACCAACATATGCGCATTTTGATTTTTAATTGTATGAGCAATTAATGTTAAAGCGACAGCTTTCCTTTTATTCATGGTGAACGGAGATAGAAATAGTTGATCCCGATCACTTTTTATGTTTAGGATAGGCGCATTAATTAACTGTAGTAGGCGCGGGGGACAAAGGATTTAGAAATATCGATTTTACACATTTAGTGTGATATGAATTTAATATGCTTTTGGTAATATTTTTTTCTGAAGACTTTAAAACTTAATCATAATAATTCTAACCCCGCCTCATTGCTTGGCAAGTAATTGGAATATTAAAACCAGGACCGCCCCCCCCCCCCCCCCCCCCCGTCAAAGATAAAATTTAATCCTGACCCACCACCCATAATTCCTCCCCTCCCTTCAAAAAATAATGCACCTGCCCTTAAAACAGATACAAACCATTGCATCGTGGACACTACTCTGCAAGTTCAACGTGCAACAAAGCTTTAAAATATCTTGCAGCGCCTTGCCGCAAGAAAATTGCAAGCTCCATGTAAACACTCAAGCAAGTTTCTTGCATGAAACTTGTGCAATTTTTCTTGCTCGTGGACACTTAGCTTAATTTCTCAATTTAGGCGAGTTTGGTGATTCCTACATTTGGCATCAAACCAAAGCAAACCCTTATATCTGGTTTCCACTGCAAGTTTTGGGCAGGTATTTAGGCAATCCAAATCATATAAATAGCTGTACAATGTACATATATAAATTATTTTTTATTTATTTCAACATTTACATAAATTGCACATTGAATCAGTAGTTACTAAGGTCAAGTGATCTGGAATGTCAATTTACCAAATTTTTTTTAATTAATATAAAATGATGTTTGAAAATTCGTCAATCGCTACAGATTTCTGTATGATGAACGTTAACGGGGAAATGGAGGGACAAGATGGGTTCTCTTTTATTTAATGATTTTCGATCGTTGACACAGGAATGTGATTGGCCAAAGACAGTGGAAAGAAAATTAAATATTGACAAGAAAAAACAAAAAAAGAAAGCAGGCAAAAAGCACTGTGTTCAGGTTTTCTATCTGAATCATGCTACCCAGGTTATCCTCAAATTAGAAAAAAATCTCTTGTAATCAGAAATTTGAGGCAATTTTTTTTCTCTTATGTGCACTGCCACTGAAAAATTCTAAAAGTGATGGGCTGGTTTCCTTAATTCAGACAAATGCTGTTTGCAAGAAATTTCATGAGGTGGAAATTAGTGGTCAACCGCGGGTTTCCAAAACCTAAGTGTCTCGGTGCTCATCCAATGGTGAACAAGATATTTTCTATGCCACATTTCTCTGGCTATATTGAATATTTTTTACAAACTGTTTTTTTATGTAAAAAATGCAGGGTTCCGAATACAAAAGAACCAAGTCCACTTATTTTTATTATTTTCGAGTTAGCAGCAGAATTGCATGTACTATCTATGTAGACTTTCATTGCAATAATGAAAAAATTCCTAGTTCAGATAATATGCGCTAGGCAACAGCAATAAAAAAAGCTTTCAATTGCTACTGCCCAGTGGCTTTAACTTTAAACGTCTGTAGCACAAAGAAGCATTTTATTGAATTGGTTCACTTGTATTCTGAGCCCTCCAAATGTAGCTGACTTGCACGTCTGGACCAGGGTGTCTACTGGTCGAGAAAAAGTCAGGAAATGGAAAAACTGTCAAGAAAGTCCCCAAAAAGTCATGAAATTTGAGCAAAGGTCAGGAAAATTTAAAAAATTGTAGAAAAAGTTAATTTTCTCAAATCCTTAAAATTTGTATAACTTTCGTTCTATTTATTGAAAAATTGTATCACATATATTAGGGGTATACCTATGAAATGACCTTATATGAACAGATGGCACTGCACCCGGGTTAATAAAAGTGTGGAATTGTCCTACTAGCATTTTGTTAGACTACTTTTAACCTTTCACCTGCCAGGGGCATTAGTTACTGCTGTGTTTTTTTCATAGTCATTCTAGGCTTTAAAGATGTCATGTTTCATTCCAACAAAGGGTCATTCGCGGGAAATTTTAATCCATTACTTTATTTTGAAAAAAAACTGCCCCTAAAGCTTCAAATGCTTCAAAAAGCTTATAAAGACAATGGCCCATCTGAAACATTTTGAAAATGATGGTTTGTTTGATTTAAAAAAGCTGAATTTGATGTGATAGACAAAGATAATTGAAAACTACCAAAGAAATTTGAAAATGAAGAATTTTAAACAATTTTGGATAAAAATCCAAAAATGTCACTGGTACATATTTCAGAAATGTGAAATGTATAAGTGAACGTTTTCATGCCTTGGGAATAATTTGCAATTAAGGACAATGGGTACCACATGCTTTAACAGAGTTACAGATGGAGGACAAAAGTCGCTTTCGAGCAACTTTTGAATCAACATCAAAGAAAGTGTTTCCTGCATCGAATTGCCACAGGTGATGAAAAATGGATATATTTTGACAATCCTGAACGAAAAAAAATGTTGGTTAATTCCAGGCCAACCCTCAACATTGACTCTAAACAGAAAATCGCTTTGAAAGAGGCAGTTCTTTGTGTTTGGTTAGATCAAAAAGGCCTTCTTAAGTATGAGCTGCTTACACCTGGTGAAATAGTTACTTCTGATCAATATCAACAACAATTAACCGATGTAAACCAGGAATTTATCAAAAAACGGCCAGAATGGGCTCGTAGACACGGAACAGTGATTTTGCTCCATTGCAATGCGCTGCCTCAAACCACAAATAACGTTAAAAACACCTTAAAAAACCTGGCATGGGATGTTTTATTGCCCCCGCTATATTCTCCAGATATTGTTCTTTCAGACTATCATTTGCTCAGATCCATGGAACATGGTATGGCTGAGCAGCACTTCGCTACTTTTGATGAAGTTGAAAAATAAGCATATTCGTTTTTTACCTCCAAGGATGCAAAGTTCTATCACGAAGGAATCCATAATATACCAAAAAGATAAGCAAAAGTTACTGATTTTAATGGTACATACTTCGATTTATTACCCTCATCCAGTGATGCAAAATTCACCGGTAAGTTTTCTTTAAAAAAAGGGTCATTTCATAGGTATACCCCTAATAAAAAAAATGTTAATATGATTGTCAAAGCAAGTGATCCTGAAAAAGGTCAAGAAATGTTCTAAAAAAGTCCTGTAAAGATAAGAAAAAAAAGTCAAGAAATTAGATTTGACAAATCTGGTAGACACCCTGTGGACTATCCCACTTATTGAAATTCGTTCGGCTATTTATTAAATTTTCAATAAATAATTTTACACAACATATTAAAAACGTTTGTAGAAATATTCAATGCAGCCGGAGAAATGGCTTTTGAAGAAATTTTTTTTTTCCTATTGGATTAACATTGAGGCACTTTTGTGTGAAAGACCCGCTGTCCCGCGAGCTCATTCTAGCTTAAGGCTATTGTGGGGTTACTTAGCAAAATAGCTTATATATTGGTAAATCATAAGGTTTATGCTGCCTCTTCTGCCACCAATTCCCATAAGGTAGTGTCTTACGTTCTTTTACAGAATTCTAGGTTACATTTAATCTGCTCCCCCCGTCACGAAAGCAGGGCCTATTCAGGTTATAAAAAGATAGTGTGACAAATATATGGTAGTCTAGACTACCATTCAAAAACTACCAGATAGTACGCTGATAACACATTTTTTTCTTTCTCTCTTACTATGCCTTTGAAGGATGGGTTGTAAAAGAGATAAGGCAAATGCTTCAATGAAGTTTTGCGGAGTGAACTTCTGAGGTTTTTTTCTTGGGAAAAATGCTTTAGTTGCATTGTTTCATATTTCAAGTTCCGTTTGGTAATTTTGTTCTTTTTTTTTATTTACAGGTGATTAACTAACAAAGCCAAAATGCCTAAACCGGTAAGTTCTAAATTTTTTAATAATAACTAATTATATTTTAATTACTAATTATATTTGTTTAAATCTGCAGTGAGTTGCTAGCAAAGTTTTTTTTGTATATTCTGAATACACATTGTATATTTACTTTTGTATTGTTACGGAAAGAAAATACTTCTCTTCCAATATTGTTAAGTTTGATTTCAAGAAATTTTATAGCTATGAAATAGTGTCTGAAAAAAGTATTTACAAAGATTTATTTTTTTGCACATTTGATTGCACTAAATTGTAAATTTCAAAAAAATTAAGCCCTTTTTATTATTACGGAAGTTTTATAACTGCTTAAGACTAAATTAGTGTATAGATTTTAAAGAGGAAATATGCAATATTTGAGCAGTTTATCAACCGAATTGGTGTGCAATTTTATTAATTTGTTTACCTGTAAAAACAAGGTGGTAACAGGATTTGGGAAAACCTGTAATTCAGGGAACTTTTTAATTCTGGAAATATCAGGAATTTTTTTCCATTTTGGATTACTTAAACAACAGGTTTAGTTTCTTGTGATCACTACTAACTGACACTTGATAGAAAAAAAAATATGGTTTATCCGATTTGCCTGAAGGACCAATCTTAGAGGAAGGATCAATCTCTCTCACGAATCATGTTATAACATATTATCTTATCACGATTCCTCTAAACTTGTATTCTGATTTTCGAAAATGTAGAAAAGTTGGGTAGGCTAACCCATAATCCAGGAAGTCTTAATTCCCACAATGTCTAGATTAAATTTTCTGTACTGCATTGAATTGTGTGTATTGCATGTTTTCTAGTTAATTGTAAAATCAGGGAATTTTTTATGAATGTATCTGGGAACCACCCTGAAAAATGTCTTTATGATGGTCCTGTGTGTGTTCCAGGTAAATGTGCGTGTGATCACGATGGATGCTGAGCTGGAGTTTGCCATCCAGCCCAACACATCGGGAAAACAGCTTTTTGATCAGGTAGTCCTCTTTAGTATTAAATGTTAAGGTTTTTTTTTTTCGAATTGGTTCATTTGTACTCTATTAACATATCCATTGGTATTATACAATATACATTCTATTTTATCCATGCATAAAATGTTCATCAATCGACTATATTCAATCAATATTTCAATAAAAATAACTTGTAATTTTATAAAGTATTGAAATTTATTGTCTTTTTCTGATTAAAATGTATTTTTATCCATATTATTACATTGATACATACTTTAGGGTAAAACGTTTTTCGGACATTTTTCATGACCTTGACACCTTTTAAAGGTCGCATCTGATCAATTCCATGATGTAATCAATTTCATATTTAATTTTACAATCTTATATCTTGTATTTATTAACTTTTTTAACAACCTTGTTTATGTCTGTTGGATTCTTTAATGTGTTTTAATAAATATAGTTGTACAAAAAAAATTCAAATAAAAATTTACAATTGGTTCAAATAACCATTTACAATACCTTTTATAGGTTGTGAAGACAATTGGACTTCGTGAAATTTGGTTTTTTGGTTTGCAGTACACCGACAGCAAAGGATTAACAACGTGGTTGAAACTTAATAAGAAGGTGATTTTAGATTTTATTTTCTTGGAAACTTCTTTTAATTAGACTGAGCTTGTATTTCATCCGTATTATTTTTTTTAAACTACGTTTTAAGTTTAATTTGTTGAAATATTAGTTATTTTTACTCTTTTTCCAATTTTATTAAATTGGATACCTTATCTGCAAAATTTTTTGTTATTACTGAATTAAATGTAGAAAGTGGCAAAAATCAAATGTTTAACTTATCCACATTTAACGTGAAAAAAAAAATTCTTTATTAGAAATTAAAATTAGTTTTTTATGTGTTTTTAGGTTTTGAATCAAGATGTCAAAAAGGAAAATCCACTGCAGTTTAAATTCCGTGCCAAATTCTACCCTGAAGATGTGTCCGAAGAACTGATTCAAGACATAACAGTGGTAAGGATTGAATCTTTTTTTTTTTAATTTTTTTAGTTTGAAGCAATTTATAAGTGTTTAAATACAAATAGTCTGTGCTTACTTTTTTAGGCATTTACTATTGAGTTCATTGAAAAGAATTCCTTCTCAAAGAGATTGCTATTGTTTCCTTTAAATTTTCAAACACCCTAACTTAAAAATTATTTTTAAAAGAGTTTATATGTATTTCAGCTCGAATTTTTTTTGTTAGTGTTATGTTTGTGGTTGAAAATTTCATGTTTCATTTGCTTGCCATTGCATGTGAAAGGTTCCAGGTTCATGTTCAGACATCGCCAGTATAGCTGCTGACCAACAAGCTGTCTATTATCTAAAAAGCCATCTAATAATCAGGGTTGTTATGTTTAAAACATTTTGTTTAAAACAAATGTTTTAAACGTGTTTAAAACATGGTAATAAAAAACATGTTTAAAACAATTTTATTAATTATTGTATGTTTTATAATTTATTAACCAAATACAGTTCATTTAAGGAAATAGGTTTTATTTTAGGGTATATGATCATGTGTATTACCTTAAAGATTAAGATTGTGATAAATAGTAGACCCTGATGGAATGGTAAACCTTGTATGTGATACTTTAGATCCCAAATGGGACATTACTGACACTTGTTAATATTCATTAATTTATTATAGCCCCTAATTTGTGAGATTTATGCTAATCATCAATGTGGTACATAAATTTAGTTCATTAAAGTAATACCAAACATAAACTAACATTACATTATTAGTTTATAAAATCTTCTATTAGCCCATCCGATTTAATCAAAGGAAGACACCGAATCGCCAGATAATCAAAGGATTTCTTGTATTCTATGATTCTTCGACAAATAAAGATGTAAGGCATATGCCTAAATTTATTGGGGATGGAAGTAAATGTAGGAAACCAAAATGCAAAAAAACCCACATTTTTTAAAACCTAAACAACTTGTTCAATAACCAAAATTTAATTGTTTTAAAAAAAAACATGTTTAAAACAAAAAAAACATGTTTAAAACAAAAAAAACATGTTTTTTTGTTTTATTTAAAAAAAACATGTTTTTTTCCAACCCTGCTAATAATACTATGTGTGAAACGAGTGCACTTTAAATATACTCAAGTCAGGGCGATCATCATATCAAATCAATGCTTTGTACAGTGCCCCCCCCCTAAAAGTTGCATTTTGCATCAGCTCGCCACTTGGCTGCTGGTTTAAATACTCTCCCATCGACAATAGCCCCCTCGTGCAAGACGTGCAGCTTCAGTACGATAATTCAACCTAACCCTTGCCAAATTTTTCTGAATTTTTATTTTCTTCGTTTCATAGGGTTGGTTCACATCATGAATGCAATGGCAATAGCTCCAGTAGTCTTGTTTTCATTTGTTGTCTGGAATGGCCTTTGTTTTGGTATTTAATAGAGTTTTATACGAATATTTTATTAAATTCTTCAAAGGCCAGCTTCTACTTGTTGTGTTGTTGAAAAACATTTGTTAAAGAAAGCTTGTATAGAAAGAAACGTTTATTTTCATCTATATATTGGTCATGTTGAGAGTGAAACCGAAGCAGCAACCAATGAAATCTCGATACAGAGAAAAATGAAAACAAGATCTTTTACTTCATCTTAAACATTCCCTTTGGATGCACATTAATTTGCCATTTTGTCCTTCCAGCGTCTCTTCTATCTACAAGTGAGGAACGCCAAACTGAGCGATGAAATCTACTGTCCTCCCGAAACCTCTGTGCTACTAGCTTCCTACGCTGTTCAGGCGAAACATGGGGATTACAATGCTGATCTACACAAACCTGGATGCTTGGCCAACGACAGACTTCTTCCTCAGAGGTAGATTTCTGGTATTTTTTTTTAACTAACACTAAATATTTATAAATTTAATTTTAATCCAATAAAATGGGTTGTTGAAAGCACTTTAAAAACTGAAAGTCAAAATATAAGAGAAATTGTTTTCTGTCCTGTTATTTTAATGAGATAGTTAATGCTGTATTTCAATAAATCAAAATTTTAATTCAACAACGAAGTATTAAACATATCAGTCATTTATTTCCTTTAAGAATGAAGTTGAACAAGGGTCAATACGATATTTGGGTTATTAAAAAAATTTATTTAAATTTATTTTTTCAACTTTTTCAAAAAGTTATCTTAGTAGTTAATTTTGAAGACATTTTGCACTTAAAACAATTTTAAAATAATCTGTTAGCTACAAATTTGTAATTTCTTTGCAAAACATACTTTTTTAGCATATATTTGTATGAAAAGTATGTTTCGATTAATAAGAATATACATGTAGGATTTTGCTCAGGTCTTAAGAGGTTATAAAATGGTAGCAATGTTGGAACTGAATTAACTTGTTCATAACTTTCTTTTCCAGAGTTATGGATCAACACAAGCTGACAAAAGAGCAGTGGGAAGAAAGGATAATGAACTGGTGGGCAGAACACAAAGGAATGCCCAGGTAACAACATTCAATACCTGTACAAAAGTAGATTCTAAAGATCTTGCTGAAAATAATCTTAAATTCGCAAATTGTGAACAATATTAAAAATATTATAATTTTCTTCTGTAATCCTAAAATCGTAAAACTGTAGCAATACATAAATTACTATACCCTGCAATCTTATATTCAAAACTTTTGGAATTCTAGCGTCTACTATGAAAATGCAAAACTTGAGTGATTCTATGCGTACATAACTATGGACATCTTGAAATAATACAGTCAATGCAGAAGTTTAGAGTTTGGACAAATTACATAAAAATAATTTTTCAATAAATAGTTTTCTCTAAAATGCTTTCGGATGATGTGCATTTCCTCTCAGTTTTTTAAGTTAGTAGCAAGGATAGCTCCTAACTATTTTTCAGCAAATTTCTAACACTTGAGTCAGTCTCATCTCATCTATGTGCTACCCACTTTTTTTCCTTGTAATTAAATTGTCTTCAGTTGCAACTGTGATACTGACACCGTTACAAACCTGGTTTAAGCTTATCATCTTGCTTCTGATAAGTTTTGTAGTTGGGATGATAATTTTGCAAAGTTAATTTCTTACAATGTTTGAAATTTAGCCTTTTTTTAAACATGATTTCTACTTTGGCCTATACTCAGGTTTGCAATTTTAGACAGTTTTTAGTTTTAAAAAGATAGGCATCCCCATCTGCTTATAAACAGGTCTATTTTTACTGCTTCTTAACTTTTTTTTTTGTTTTATTTTTATAAAATTAAATTTTCGTTGATTGCCATTCACACATTGAAATCTTTTGTTTATGATGCTAAAATCAATGATTAAATTTTATTTAATAAAAGAAACACTGGTTGGCATCAACTAACAAAAGTGGCTATTGATTAAAATGCTATTTCCAATCTGCATGGTATTTGAATGTTGTAAAAAAAGGCACTGTATTGAATGTCAGCCTTTTCTTAATATATTATTAAGTATCCAGTCTTTACACAGAAATACTATAAAATTAACTGCATTAGTGTTTCTTTTTGTGCATATCTCACCTTATCATGCGTCGTTTTAGGGAGGATGCAATGATGGAATACCTCAAAATAGCACAGGATCTTGAAATGTATGGTGTGAACTACTTTGATATCAAAAACAAGAAAGGCACCGATCTTTGGTTGGGAGTGGATGCACTGGGTTTAAATATTTATGAAAAGGATGATAAGTAAGTTTTACCTTCTGCTTCTCCTATATTTTGTGTTAAATGAAAGATAGCATTATATAGTGATGCACCAAATATTCAGTATTCAGCCACTTTGACCTAATATTCATTTTGGTCGAATAGCTTTACTATTCGGCCGTATAGTGAAATTTGAATGTTTTCACATTTCGTCATGCTATCATCTTCTAAAACGTCGAAAAATTCCCAAACAGGGCTTGTTTTCTTTTTTGATATACTCAAGTCTTAAGGGAACAGTTACAGTGAGTGGGCTAAAAAGCAATAATTACTATTTATATCACAAATGTAATCTTTTCACTAAAATATCAATATTGTAATTGTATAATATTGTAAGCCATGGTTTATTATTTTTTTCTAATTTTCATTAAGTTATGTGAATGTGTACTTATATGTTTATGTTGAATTGAAATTGATGGATAATAAATACCGCTCTGATCTAACAAAAAATAAAAAAAATTGTTTTAGGTAGGACGAATATTCAGATAAGACTTTGGCCGGCTTTTCGGCGCATCCCTATTTATCATTTAACAAATATTTTAGTCTTCTTACATTTTTTTTATCAGTTGTGATTAATCTAAAATATTTTTTTCTCAGGCTAACTCCCAAAATAGGTTTCCCATGGAGTGAAATAAGAAATATTTCATTTAATGATAAGAAGTTTGTAATCAAACCGATTGATAAAAAAGCACCAGTAAGTTTATTTCTAATTATAGTGTGTATATTTTGAATTTTACTCTTAACTAGTGTGTTTATGCTCAATTTGTAGCTTTCTAAGTTTTTGATTGTTGTTGTCTTTTGGGTGAACTATTACTTGTATTGAAAAGTGACGTACCAAGCAGATTAAAGAGGTTATGGGGAAAAAAAATTTCAGTAGTTCATTTATCAGTTGTTTTGGATTAAATAATATTAAAAATAAGGTTTTTTTTAAATGACAGCTTGTTTATTGACCGCAAATACCAAAATTACCAGTTACCACCAAATATTATAATGTAAATGATAATAAATATTTACACCAAAAATATGCATTTTTAATCAAAATCTAGAATTCTACTAGATTGATGTGACCCTCAACAAATGTTAGACGCTAATTTTTTCAAAATTGCTTGCAAATTACGCTTCTAAATTAATAATTGATTGAAAATATGTTAATAAGAATATATGTATAGGAAATTTTGCAAGAAGTATTAAGTGGTTAAACATTTTGCTTTGTTAAATAATTTTTCTTTATTCCTTAGGATTTCGTATTTTTCGCCCCTCGCCTCCGAATCAACAAAAGAATCCTATCCCTGTGCATGGGCAACCACGAACTGTACATGAGGCGAAGAAAGCCCGACACCATCGAAGTGCAACAGATGAAGGCCCAGGCAAGGGAGGAGAAATTAGCAAAAGAACAAGAGAGGTGTGTACGAGAATAATCTTCATCAACTTTTTACATAATTTGTTACTTAAAATACTTTTTGAGCATGTTCTTGTCGGCACAGGCAACCGGTTTTACGCACTAAATTGAGCTATTAATGTAGTTATCTCATTACTACATCATAAGAATGTGATTTTTCAAGGCATAAATTTCGATATTATACTACTGTGATATACTCTGATCTTTTGATATCACTACTTGTTCTTCAAACATAAAGCGTGTATGCTGTGTTGATATGTTTACGTACAGTAGAACCCCGATTATCCGAGTTAATGTGGACCGAGACTAGCTCGGATAACCAAAAAACTCGGTTAAAGCGAAAAATTTAAATAAAACAATTCTGTATGTCTAAGTGTATATTTTAACAAGTACAAATGTTATACAGACTACGCACAATTCATATGCGGGACATTGAAATAGTTCTTTCACTTAAAAAAGTCTTTAATTGTTTTTTGTTTTATGTTATTTTGGCGTTTCTCGGCAGCAATGTAAGAAAAGTAAAGGGGGAATTATTGTTGGATTTCTTTTCCTGAAGGTTTGTGAGATCATGTTCTGTTCAGAATATTTTTCGGTAGTCGTCGGAAAAATCCTAGAAATATTTCAAAGCTCGGTTAAAGCGGAAAATCAGATAATCGGGGCTGCCGAAGTAAAGGACATTCCAGACAAATATATTCCTATTATATAGCGATGGGTAGTTATTCTTTAGGGAAAAGCAATCTCCAAGTATGAGATGAGAAATTTAAATTGCAATTGTGTTTTCAGAGAAAAGCTCCGACGTGAAATGGAAGCTAGGGAACAGGCAGAAAAGAAACAACAGGAATATGCAGAAACAATCAAACACATGCAAGAAGAAATGGAAAATAGACAAAGAGGTATTGATTTTTGTTTAATACACTTTTTGCTTGGTAGACCTTGATGATTTTGCGCATTTATGTTAGCATAAAACATAGTAATACAATTTCAGTGCACAAATGGCCAGAGTAAGACCACCCTGTTATGGTTTCATTAAAAGTTTCATGCAAAAATTTTCAAAAGCAACATTCTAGAAAAAATCATTAGCCTAACGAATGATATAACCGATGATAATGAATAAGGTTTGATAATAGGTTGTCTGGCACTTTTTACTAGCATTTTTAATTTCTCTTAGTGATTTTGTTGCATCATACTAGAACCCACATTTTATGAGCATTCTGATTCCTTTTACTAAATTTGCTGCATCATACTAGAACCCTCATTTCTTATATTTTCAAATGTGGGTGTAGAAATGGTGCTATATTACCAGGATGATATCGCTAACACCACTCTTCCAATGGGTGGGGTTTGATAGTAGGTCGTCCGACACATAATTATCTATTATGGAGCATTTTGTTTAATTTTACTAAATTTGCTGCATCGTACTAGAACCCTCATTTCGTATATTTTCAAATGTGGGTGTAGAAATGGTGCTATATTATCAGGATGATATCGCTAACACCACTCTTTCAATGGGTGGGGTTTGATAGTAGGTCGTCCGACACACAATTATCTATTATGGAGCATTCTGTTTCCTTTTACTAAATTTGCTGCATCATACTAGAACCCTCATTTCGTATATTTTCAAATGTGGGTGTAGAAATGGTGCTATATTATCAGGATGATATCGCTAACACCACTCTTTCAATGGGTGGCGTTTGATAGTAGGTCGTCCGACACACAATTATCTATTATGGAGCATTTTGTTTAATTTTACTAAATTTGCTGCATCATACTAGAACCCTCATTTCGTATATTTTCAAATGTGGGTGTAGAAATGGTGCTATATTATCAGGATGATATCGCTAACACCACTCTTTCAATGGGTGGCGTTTGATAGTAGGTCGTCCGACACACAATTATCTATTATGGAGCATTCTGTTTCCTTTTACTAAATTTGCTGCATCATACTAGAACCCTCATTTCGTATATTTTCAAATGTGGGTGTAGAAATGGTGCTACATTACAGGATGATATCGCTAACACCACTCTTCCAATGAGTGGGGTTTGATAGTAGGTCGTCCGACACATAATTATCTATTATGGAGCATTTTGTTTAATTTTACTAAATTTGCTGCATCGTACTAGAACCCTCATTTCGTATATTTTCAAATGTGGGTGTAGAAATGGTGCTATATTATCAGGATGATATCGCTAACACCACTCTTTCAATGGGTGGCGTTTGATAGTAGGTCGTCCGACACACAATTATCTATTATGGAGCATTCTGTTTCCTTTTACTAAATTTGCTGCATCATACTAGAACCCTCATTTCGTATATTTTCAAATGTGGGTGTAGAAATGGTGCTATATTATCAGGATGATATCGCTAACACCACTCTTTCAATGGGTGGCGTTTGATAGTAGGTCGTCCGACACACAATTATCTATTATGGAGCATTCTGTTTCCTTTTACTAAATTTGCTGCATCATACTAGAACCCTCATTTCGTATATTTTCAACTGTGGGTGTAGAAATGGTGCTACATTACAGGATGATATCGCTAACACCACTCTTCCAATGGGTGGGGTTTGATAGTAGGTCGTCCGACACATAATTATCTATTATGGAGCATTTTGTTTCCTTTTACTAAATTTGCTGCATCATACTAGAACCCTCATTTCGTATATTTTCAAATGTGGGTGTAGAAATGGTGCTATATTATCAGGATGATATCGCTAACACCACTCTTTCAATGGGTGGCGTTTGATAGTAGGTCGTCCGACACACAATTATCTATTATGGAGCATTCTGTTTCCTTTTACTAAATTTGCTGCATCATACTAGAACCCTCATTTCGTATATTTTCAAATGTGGGTGTAGAAATGGTGCTACATTACAGGATGATATCGCTAACACCACTCTTCCAATGGGTGGGGTTTGATAGTAGGTCGTCCGACACATAATTATCTATTATGGAGCATTTTGTTTCCTTTTACTAAATTTGCTGCATCATACTAGAACCCTCATTTTGTATATTTTCAAATGTGGGTGTAGAAATGGTGCTATATTATCAGGATGATATCGCTAACACCACTCTTTCAATGGTTGGCGTTTGATAGTAGGTCGTCCGACACACAATCATCTATTATGGAGCATTCTGTTTCCTTTTACTAAATATTCTGCATCATACTAGAACCCTCATTTCGTATATTTTCATATGTAGGTGTAGAAATGGTGCTACATTACAGGATGAAAAGGCTAACACCATTCTTTTAATGGGTGGGGTTTTATAGTAGGTTGTCCGACACATAATTAACTTATGAGCATTCTGATTCCTTGAATGAATTCCTATGAATATTCTGATTCTTCTTCTTCCTTCCATAATTATCTTTTATGAGCATTCTGTTTCATATATTTTCTAATGTGGGTGGAGTTTGATAGTAGACTGTCCTACTTTTCTTTTTGCCTTTTCTGACCTTTTTAATTCCATACACTGACTTTCTGTCTCCTACTAGAACCCTCATTTGTATGCATTTTCAAATGTGTGATATTGTGCCGTATTATCAGGATGATGTAGGTAACACCAGTCTTCCGATATGTAGAGTTTGATCAATAAAAGAAAGTCTTTTATTCTTCCAAACCATATCTTATTTAAATTTTTTTAGATAACTTTAGCTTGGTAATTAAATTATTTTTTACCTGTTTGTAAGAAAGATGGTTGAAATCTAAGTTTCATTATTAAATATCTTGATTTAAATTGTTCTCATGCATCATTTTCTGTATTAGGGTAGACTGACCAGTGAGTGAACAGGCCCCAGTGAATGAACATTTGGTAAATATAATTAAAAATATAAGGATTAAAAATCATTCCATTATATAGATTGGCAACAATGACTTCCTCCCATGTAGTAGGAAGCTATCTGACAATGGTTGGTTGTCCTGGTCATTATATCCTGGTGTTCATTCACTGGCGAATGGGACGCCTAAACGTTCATTCACTGGTTAGTCTACCCTAGCAGATATGGGTGGTTTTATCTCCCTTGTGAAATTCGAATTGTTTATTTAGAATGTTTTGTCCTTTTTAGAACTCATGGAAGCCCAAGACAGCATCCGTCGTCTGGAAGAACAGCTGCGCCAGGTCCAGAAATCGAAGGTGGAGCTGGAAAACAAACAGAATGAACTCGAGGAAATGCTGAAGAAACTTGAGAACGATAAGGCCATGGAAGCTGAAGAGAAAGCTAGGCTTGTAAGCTTAAACACTTTCACAAATATTAAAATTATTTTGGAGCTTCTAATTTAAAAAAAAAACTAAAACAATATTTCTTTAAAACTTTTATGCATTTATAAAATTGAAAGTACCCTTTTTTAATTGTGCGAAAAAAACAGTGAAAAAAGTGTTTTTCACTCTTTTCATAAGATGCCAACCTTTCAAATTAAATTGCTATTTAATAATATTCATAAAATTCAGAGATTTATTTATTTGTTTTTATTTAAAGATATTAATATGTGTGGAATTTTTTTGAAATGCTTTTTTTCACACTATTATAAAAAATAGTGTTTGCATCGCTTGTGAAAAGTCAAATTTTTATAATGCGTGTCATTATTTCACTTGCTCGTGAAAAAAAAGTCACTCGTTTGTAAAAGTGTTACTTTTCACACTTGTTACATAAATAACTCCTGTATAACTTTTTTGCGGGCATTTTAAGCCAATGTATTCTTCATTCAGTTGAACCCTGATAACGGAACTCAAAGTATGCATAGAAACATCAAGAATTTTTTAATTGAACTAGTCAATAGTTTAGAATAATTTGTAATGTTATTTTTTTTATTTTATAATGTAATACACTAAAATAATTTATAGTGTTCATTTTTTGTAGTACATACTATTGAAAAATTGTTATTTTTTATTTAGTCCGAAGCTTTAAAGGTCGAGAAATGCTTTCAGTTCACCTTGGGAAAAAAAATTTTGTTAAATGAGTTTGCACTGAGAGTTTTGATCGTACTAATTTTCAGCGTTAAAAATATTCACTTTTATAGTAATTTTCATGAAAATTATCCGATCCTTAAGCGGTCACGCAAAATAAATTAGACGTCACCTTACATGCTTGCCTCTTTTTATACAAAAACACTCCTCTCATAACTTCTCTTTCCTATGACAGGCCGAAGCCATCCAGCTGAAGCAGATCGAGGTGCAGCGCATCCAGGAGGAGGTCAATCAGAAGGACGAGGAGACGCGCAAGCTCCAGGAGGAGGTCGAGGAAGCCCGGAGGAGACAGGAGGAGGCGGCCGCCGCCCTCATGGCCACCACCACCCCCCAGCACCTCAACATCCACGAGGACGAACATGAGGAGAACGACGACATGGTCAACGGAGAGTTCGGTGGGTTTGTTTTCCTCACTCGGTAATCACGATTCGAAATTCAGTCGCTGAATGCGACCAGTGTTTTTGGTATTGGGACATCAAAATAAATTTGATCCTAATTCCTAAAAATGGCGAAACTCTTGTGATTAAAAAAAAAATCCAGTGTTCGTATGCCTCCTGCAATTCCTGAATTTCATTTTTGTTTTTTAATTGCCTTATTACTCCTGAAATTTGTATCATCTCCTGATATTTTCCCCCCCTCTCCTGAAAAAATTGCCGATATGAATCATTTTTCTCCTTTCTGAGTGGTTTTTTTTCTTGTACTTTATCAAGATGTCTATCGGTTGGAAAAGTCATAAAGTTAAAACAAAGGTCACGAAAAATTTTAAAAGCGACAAAAAAAGATTTTCCCCTAAAAAGAGGGGTTGGCTTTTACCCCGAAGCCTCAAATTCTGCACAACATTTACACCTCTTGTTTCCAATATTCTCAGTCAAAGTCATTAGACCAATACAATAATTAACACACCTATTCAAATTTATTTCTTGGTACCTCCTTAATTTACATCGCTGCACTCCTGGAAAACTAATTAGAAACTCCTGAATTTCACTATCATAGAAGAGTACGAACCCTGAAAATCGGCCATTTGATCATGTCGACTCCAAAACTGGCAGAGAATTTTTTAAAGTTATTTACACAGACTGCTCCTAAATTTCTTCATCCAATTTCGAACACTGCACGTAATATGAAATGTTTTCAGGTGTGGTCAGGACCTGAAGTACCTTAGGGTCCTTAAATTTTTGTTTCTGTTATACTTAAATGATGTAGACACTCAGTAAATGTTAAAGTTTTCTGAGACCCCAAATCTTATTTAGCATGTATTTGTCTCTGATATTGACCTAATGTGATTAGTTTGATTACTGTTTTAAAGAAGTCAATATAACAGTAGTAAAAAATATTAGACATAGGCCATTAAGCACCATCATTAACCCGGCAGCACTCGCCTGGGGTCTAATGGACCCCAGATAGATTAAATACACTTCTAGATCTGAAACTCTAATTGGATTACCATTATAAGTATTTTTTATATTAAAATTGACTTAGACACTAACTCCCCCAATTGTGTCTAAGAGAAGTAATGTAATGGTTCACGGTTGCCCTTTTCTAGCCTCCTTTTGGAGCTTTAGCACAGTCAATTGCGCCTCGTAATTTAGAACCCTGGTCAAGAGACAAGTTTCTTTTTTTCTAAAAAGAATGGAATCATAAAACGAAACTCGTTTCTTGACCAAGGTTTTAAATTACGAGGCACAGCCAATTATGGCTAATTACGGCAAACACATCCAATTACGCCAATTTAGAACCCTGGTCAAGTGACGAGTTTGTTTTTCATGATTCTATTCTTTTCCCCCCTTCTTGATTAGTAAGTGTCTCAAAGTTTTTTTTTTGTTTGGATTATTCATTAAAGCTACAGACCACTCCGAATAGCGAGCGTTATTTTATAACCACCCTATACATTTCGAAGAAACAGTAGAGCTGCAATCGGAAAGTTCAACTATGCCATTCACAAATCAATCATTAATAGTGTATTAGTTCTGTTCGACACTTTGGGGGCGCTAGGCATCAGATTGAGTTCTCGGTTTAGAAGATTCTTAGTCTATGGTAAGTTAGCGCGAGTGCTGCCGGGTTAATCATGCACAACATTTTCTGGGAACCCCCTAAACTTTTGTGTGCCGAAAGTTCTAGATCAAGCCTAGGGTGTGGTAATTTTGTGTCGGAGCTGTAAATTTGGTATTATGTGCCAACCTACTACGAAAACCATAATATATAATGTGCAGACCAGCCAAACTGAACTGAAACTTAATAGGTTAACCACTATTTTATATATTGCTCATTTTAATTGTTTTTTTTTAGGAGCCGACTTGTCTTGTGACGATTCGATCAACTATCCTAAACCTGAAGAGGATAGAATTACTCAAGTCTCTAAAGAAAAACATTTGGAAGATCAACTCAAGGTAAACTGCTTTTTAACTTCAAAAATTACTATTTACGTTTTTAAGATGAAAATTCCAGGTATGCAATAAAAAAATTTTAATAATTTTAATTCACTTTTCAAGTACCCTTTAGATAGACCCTAAAGATTTAAGATATTTTTTAGATTTTGATGCTTACAAAGGTTCAATTGGGTTGGGTTGGCTTTGAGTATGCTAGCATTAAGTCGTTTGGCATTAGCTCAAATTTCCAGGGTCTTTATTCAGTTATGTTCTTAACATTGCTAGATATTATTAGCAAATCCAAAGTTTATTAAAATAAATGGTGCACCTTATGAAAATTATTAAAGGTATATGATTGTCTGAAAAACAAACTAACCTCTGAGGATTTTTGAAGGGGAGGTGGGGAGTATGGATAGTTTTTCCAAAGTATCCAAAAGCTTTTACCTATTGTTTCTGAAGTTGCAGGTATGCTTAGGTATTAATAAACCCCTCATGTGTGTATAGTATAGCCAAATCTTTGATATTGTTTTAAAAATTATTTTCTTCCATTGTTTCAATTGACAGCTTACATAGAAATTTAATTTAGGACAATTTTAAAAAAGGCTTAGGGCCCATTGATGCCTAAGCATTCCAGCAAATTTAGATACAATAGGTAAATAATTATGGATGCCAGTCAACTATCCCATTTTGCCATAGGTTAACATTGGAGGATTTATTGTCGTTTTTGGAATCATCACTTTCAATATTTTTTTCCCAAATGTTTATGTCCCGTTATGACATCCAAACACACATCATTGGTTTCTTCACACTTTGTTCTATTAGACATTTTTTTTGTGTCTGAAAGAGTTAATACACTGCTCAAAACAATTAAGGGAGCACATGTTTTAAACCCTTTCGTTCCCAATGATTCCATTGGGAATCATCAGCTTGTGATTTTTTTCTGACTAAGTTAAATTCGCAACGTATGTATCGTTAGATACATCATTATATGGAAGAATAACGTATTTTGAAGAATTTAATATATTTTTTTAATATTAATGAAAATATGAAAAATATGTTAAAATAAATTTCACTTTAAAACAGTTTTAGAAAATAAATTGACCCTAAATTTTTTATGCTTGCATTTTTTAGATGTTTAAAAATATATTTCAACTATTTTTAACAAAAAAAGTTTTGAAAAAATTATTGTTATGATTTATTAAAAAGTTATTATTCCATTTCCCCCCTTTAAATTTAAGTATTAAAAACTTAAGATTTTTTTCTCCTGTTTTTTACTATTTCATTTCGAATGCATAGTGAACCTATTTAACAAATTTCAGATTTATAGGATAAAAATTAAAAAGTTGGGAGTGAAGTTAAAGTTGGAATTAAAAAGTGCTCCCCTAATTGTTTTGAGCAGTGTAGTTAAAGCTTTTGACAGAACTGTTTTTAACTATTTTTTTTTCCTCCTCCATCCAGGAATTGAGCAAAGAACTGGCTGCCTCCAAGGACGAGACCAAGCTGACCAAGAACGATCTCCTCCACCAAGAGAACGTGAGGCAAGGACGAGACAAGTACAAGACCCTGAGAGAGATCAGAAAAGGCAACACCAAGAGACGCGTCGACCAGTTCGAGAACATGTAGACAGGGGGCGCCGGTGAAGCATTGTGAATGATAAAAAAAAAATGGCAGATGTGTGTAAGGGGGGCTTAGTTGTTTTCTCTAAATTGACTGTGAAGCATTTGCGCCGTTCATAGTTATTACATTCCACATTCTAATTGTTTACTTTCTGCTGAGCATAACATTTTTCAAGATTTTTTTTGTTTGGGGTTTCATTATCAATTTTTATTTTTTTTCCCTCTTCTCCCAATATACATTAGATCTGAATTCCGCGTGGGTGAGTCGATGTCTTGCTGAGGGATGGTGTGGTTATCAGTTTTTACAGGGTTATTGTTTTGTAGTTTGCAGTCTATGTTGTAGTAGCGCTCGCGTAAAAAAAATGGAAAACCTGTTGTTTTCTCGAGTTTATTTTATTACATGTAATGCAATGTTATCATCCCTTATGCTCATCGACCCATGCATGCTTTTTATTAGGAAAAATTTCGAAAATTATGTGAATTGATGTCTGTATAGCAAAAAGAAACAAATTTTTTAATGTAGTCATGTAGCGAAAACAATATATTTTTTATACCTACAGAACAATCTCGCATTAAGTGGGCATAAATTGTTGATTCAAATTTGCCTGGTCTTTTATCACTATGTATGTGCCTTTCTATTGATTACCGATGATATATTTGCTTCCTTAAAAACTACCAGTTTTTTAACATTTTTGTAAATTTTATAGTTGTCTTGAAAGAGTTTAACGCTTTCAATAATATTTTTGGAGCCCTGCATACTTACAGTATTAAGAGTGAAATTGTTGCGTCTTCTTTGCCAGTAATTGGTTTTGTCACTGGAGTTAGGTTAGTTTTTTAAGACTGTATAGGCTTGAGTCTTAGTAACAGCAGGTATTTGTAACTTGGTTCTCACAGCCACTAAGTATGTGTTTTGCACTTATATATTTTATTAAAGATTCTGCTTTTTGCATATTAGAATAATTTAGATGTTTTTACAAGAGTTTTGCCCTTTTGGGGTCCATAGCAAGTCATTAATACTGTTTTTGGAAATGAAACTAATTCTTAAAATCTTTTTTTTTTTACAAATGTTGACATATCTAAAGTTTTATGTATACTTCCTAATCATTATATGATTATTGAATATCGTATAAGGGTTTTACTTGCAAAAGTTAATGGTACTTTTATAATAATATTCGTTATGGACTCTGCTGTGTACTTTGATATATATTATATCAATTGTTAAGTATTTTCGATCCCTTTTGCAATTCTGCGGAGCTTGTTGGAACTTTCAAAACCTAGCCTGAGCAGATTGAGTTGCCTTGAATCGTTGCCTTGATTGGAACAGCATTTCTCAGTATTGTATCGCGCTCTTGCAACATGTTGCTTTTTATGCTACTTTCTGTTATAAGCAAAAGCTGGTTGGTTGCTGTACTTTTTGAGTTTCTATACTTTATGCAAAATGTTTTTTTTTTACACCCCGTAATCAAACTTGTTAATTTTTCTGTTTTGATAGTCCTTTACTATATTTATGCATTGTTTTGTGCCAGTACAGTATTGCGTAATACAAAATTCAGGGTTCGTCGAGATTACCAATTACTTTAATGTTTGAATCCATCCAATGTATCAAAAGCATTGTTCCAAGAAATAAATTATTTGCTTATAAAGTGCCTCATTTTAAGTGTTTTACATTTGCCATAAAATTCAATTTGTAAGTCTGTAATAGAATTGTTTTTATAAAATACACAGCTTTGTTATCTTTAGCTAATTTGTTGTTCCCTCATAATTTCCTTCAATATAACGAGAAAATTGTGCCAAAATCCTTTAATTAAAATAACTCCTTCCGAAAACTTTTATATAAAAGAAAATTCGTAACTAGTTCAGTGATTATTATTGATAATGCTTTGCAATTGGTTACCCTATATTTCATACAATATAAATCTGCATTAACCTCAAAGTAAACTTATAAATATTACTGTTTTTAAAAAAAAATGCTCATTTTTTTTATTATGAAATACTTCTTTGACTTTAAACTTATAATATTCTTTCATTTAACATCTAAGCACCATCAAATACTTGAGGAAAGTTGTATTTTGTGAATAAATTAGTAGGCATGCTATAAAGTCGTACAATTATTTCCCCCCCTATCTTCTGAGAAACCTGCTTATAAAATTATCAATTTAACTAGAGTTGACTTTTGTAAGTGGACAGAACTTGTTTCGATTGTCAGTCCTATTGTTACTAGTACTTCTTGCAAAATCATAGTGGTTTGGGCACTGTAATGAGGCAATTTTTTTTTTGTATGTATTCGTACTTGATTGAAATGTTGAAAAATAGTTAATAAAGAAAGCTAAGTTTTATTGTGTTATCTTCATTTTCTGGGCTTGTTTTATTCGAACATTTTCAGCGAAGATTCTATACTTTAGATGCAAAATTAACTTATTAAAAGAAATCTAGTGCTCTTATAGTATTTTCTCCCATAGCTATTGACAATTGTTGGCTTTGGTAATTCTTAAAGGAATTTCCTAGATCTAATATATATTTGACATTGCCATTCTTTAAACTGACTGTCATACAATAAGAAAACTTAATTTGGGCAGGAATCGCCTAGCTGGTATAGTACTGGACACAGGGCCTGTTCTAGGTAATCTGAGACTATAGATACAACCTATTTTAGGGGGCCTCTTTAAGGAAAATTTTATATATCCAATAATGATGGTGCTATATGACATGTTTCAAATTTTTGCTGCAATGTTAAAGGCTTCCTTAAAAACATCGAATAAAACAATCACGTTAGGTCAATTTTTCAGTCCAAATTGAGCAAAAAACAAAGTAGAGTATCACTTTTTTTTTAGAACTGATATTTTGCAGATTTTAAAGCAGTTAACATAGAACGAACAGGGCCTGACCGGTCATAATGCTCGAGCATCCGTCGATATCGAAGTATTTTCGAGTTGCCCTCAAAGTTTCATATTGTACTTAATATAACTGGGGTATCGGCTTTCAATTGGACTATGGCTGTAAATTACAACGGTGGACGATTTGTTCCGCAAGGAGAAAAACGCAGACTCTAGTGCGGCGAAATTTAAACCTCACCCTACTAACGGATAATATAGTCACAAATATTGCAAAAAATCTTGATTCGCCGTTTATCTGTGGAGTCAAAAGTCCAAAACACCTTAGAGGCGTAAATCGAATAGATTTTGAAGCCTTAAAGTTAAGCATCTTAAAAGTTTTTTTTCTATTAGTTATGAAAAAATTTAAATATGGTATCATATATTGTTGTAACTTGAGAGAAGCGAGTCATATTCAAACAAATCAACACGAAATACGTCCTATCCCAGAGGTTTATAAACTGAAATTTTTTATAAGTGGTTTCTAAATCAAGAACTAACTGTAACCAACAGAATGACGTCAATGTTTGTAAATAAATCCAGTTCCTGAATCCAGCTCGTTGCCTGAATCCAGACAGACCAGACGTTCTTCGTCCTCGTTAGTTCGTTTTAACTCGAGTTATACAAATATTCAAACTCTATTTTATTGTTTTCATTCTGAGCAATCAAAAATGGAAAAACTACTTTTTGTCTTGCTTTTTGCCGTCGGAATAAATGCTGCAAGGATGACGGGAGGTTGGAGCGATGAGAAGGATTTGAATTCTGCATCCATTCAAAATGTCGCTAAAAATGCGACTCGAGCTCTAGCGATGGCGGAAAATTCCGAATATCATTTGAAAATGGTGAATCTGACCAGAGCAAGGAAACAAGTATGTGCATTTCATTAAAATTTGTATCATAGATGTAACATTTTCCAACAGAGTAAACATTATTTATATGCCACTGGCTCGTTGATCGTTCGAGTTTAAAACTTAAAATAAAATGCAAATCACACAAAAAAAACTTTTTTAAAAGCTTTTTATGAATTGCAGTCTTTGCTATTGATGTTCAAAAATAATGGTGAGCAAATTTGCTAGCTTATTTTATTAAATCTTTCTAAGTTGAAAATATTTTTTAAAGTTATTAAGGTATCTCCAATACAACCTCCAAGTTTATATGAGTGTGGCTTGACTTCTTTTAAGACAAAAACTAAATTGTAGATTTGTATAAATTGCATATAGAGCTTGAGGTAGGTTTTTTAAATGTCACGAACAAACAAAAAAAATTAGGGAATTAAGTTGATGTGTTGAACTGTGTAAGCTAGAGTTAATTCCTTTGTTGATTCCAATCCTGTTGTTACATGATTTATGATTAAAAATTTATAGGGTAGGAATACACACAGTTTTGTCTTTTTAATGTCTGTTAATTTTTCGTAATTCGGGGGTTAAACTAAAGAATCATGGCCGGATATTTTGTGCCAAATCTGGGAACCCCGACTTATTGGTATTATGGCAACCTTTGGCTAATTTAGCAATGGGAATGTTTCTTATCATGTCACCTTCTCCGTGCGGCAGTCATGCATTGGTTGTCTTGACACGCGTCGGAGTTTGTTGTCATTTGACCATTGGCACAAGACGCCAAATCCACCCGCAATTCTTAAGTTTAATCATTCAGGGTTTGCAAGGTTTTTACTGCCCCAGATAATTACATGGTAAAAACCAGTATTTACAGTCCTGGAAAAAATGTTTTTTTCTGCCTGGGAAAAGCCTGGATTATAGAAACAAGAAACAATTATGTTATTCCGTGGAAATAATTAAAATTATTATAATTTTGTATTTTAATGAATATTTAATGGGGACTTAATATTTTTTTTAAATGACAAAATTATTCTAATGGTAATATAAAATTCATGCACCTTTATTTTGTTTATTATTTAAGTGTTCACATCTGCATAAACATAAATAAATATTAAAATGTTGTCTTTGGTAAATTGTCATTAAAATATTGTGTAGGATTAATAATTATTGAGTTATGTCTACTTAATCTAGAAATAAAACCAAACGACTTTACTAGACTTTGGCAAACTAACAGTTGTAGTGGGGATGAGCTTAAGAAGAAATCCCCCACCCTGACAATTGCAAATTGCAATCACATTCGGAATCAGGGTCGTATCTAAAGATTTGCCGGTTTTAGGCTACCGTCGATTTGCCACCCCTGTCATATACAATATTCTCCCCTTTCGGGGAAATGTAGCTGGTTAGCTGCAAAATAAGGTGGTATGTACTGTTTAAAATAGATACACATATTAGAATCATCTATGTACCTTTACATGATTTTCTTAAATCGAAAGCGAAATAGGCGATTTTTTTAAAAACTATTCTACTATTTTTCTCTCAAATTCAGAATCCGGGAAGAAGGGGTGCAATTTCCCTCGCACCCACCATGTTTGCTACGAAATATTAGTACTATACGGTCAATGCATTAATGTAAATTATTTGCTTTCTTTCATAAAAATATTCGTATCTTTATGATATTTGTTTTTATGCCAATTGCTGTTTTAATTGTTCGTAAATTTGCTGCCCCAAAAAATTCGCTGCTCTAGGCTACAGCCTACTTAGCCTATTTAGAAATCTGTATCAGGCCCTGGGCGGAATACAAAAATTTTAAGGAGACAAATAAAAAAAAAAGGAAAACTGATCTTTATAAACCTTTTTAATTAATTGGGATTTCCAAGATAATGTATAAAAAAGAAAGGTATTATCCAGGTTTTTATTCCAGAAAATAGAGGTACTACTTCCCAGTATTTATTAATTTTTCCCAGTATTAACCAGTTCTTCTCGCTGGGATGGGAAATATTAGTTTTGGACGGGAAACACCCAACCTTGCTTTAATTTAATTTGTTAATACTGTTTATTAATGTTTATCTATCCATTTATATGTTAGGTTGTATCTGGGATGAATTATAAGCTGGAATTTAAGATCTCACCTACTGAATGCAAGGTGAACGAAAATCTCTCTGAAGAAGAGCTGGAAAACTGCCCACTGCAAAAGTGTGATGTAAGTTTCTGTTTCTAACATTAAGTTTACATAAAAGAGAAGCCATTTTATTGAATTTTGCATGGCATTTCGTAAAATTACTTACATTTTCTAATGTACAAAATTAAGTCAAACTACTTTAATGAAAACTCGCTTAAGAAAACGTGTCAGATTTCTCGCACCATGTTAAGCATCAAAATAGTGCCCAAGCGTTTGTGCTTTTAATGATGAATTCAATTGTCTAGTTTTCTTTTTTTTATGTTACACGTCGTTACATTTTTCTTAATGAAATTGGCGACAAGCATTCTAGAATTAGGTAATAAAGATTCTCATGTTTGTTACTGTTTTTAACCCACTTTTGCCTCTGGCAAGGCTAAAACCAGTTTCTACCGGCACAAGTGCCAACCCTGCTATTGAATTAATCTACCTAACATTGCCACTAAATGATTGGAAACCATAAGTGCGGTTTCCGCTTACTTCACATGTTGAAATATCCAATGGTCTTAACACTTTACCTACGGGCGTCGACTGACCCGTAGACTAAAAATCTTCTAGACCAGCAACTTAATCTAATGCCTAGCTCTTCTAACGTGTCGAAAGCAACTAAAACACTATTAAAGGTTGATTTGTTGATTGGCATAATTGTACTTTCAATTGTAGGGCTACTGTTTCTTCGGAATGTTCTCTGTTAAAAAAAGTTACCCACTAGTGATTATTTCAACCGTTAGTCATCCTTTTACATCGGACCCTTTTGACTATGTGAACAAATAACATTTTGAGTTAATTGCATGACACAAAATTTGCATAAGGGTCCGTCTTAATATTAAAAATGTTACGAACTTTAAAATTTTCAATAGCAACACCCAATTTTAATTACTTAGAAATGTGAAAAACCCTCGAAAACCCCTAAATCTAAGTTTTTGTTACATTTGGATGAATATTTGACGAGTTATTCAATCGAATCACTTGTGGATCTTTGGGGGACCATGTCTAAAATGACAAGCGTAGTCATTCTGTAGGTTTATTAATGGAGAAAAGGAAGCACAAGGTCAAATATCTTTAGGATGGGCCTACGAGGGATATAAAAGTCAATGAGTAGCTGTATATATTCAAAAATAAAGTCGAAAATAAGTTGTAGTAAAAAATAGATCCCTATCGTCACTTGATAAGGGCTCCAAATTACGAGATGTCATTGGCTCTGTTAAATCTCCTAAAGGTGACTGCAAATAGGCAGCCAGAAACCATTACATTAGTTCCCTTAGACACAAAGGGGGCGCGCTAGTTTCTATGCCAATTTCAATGTAGAAATTCTCCAATGAGAGTTTGAAACTTAGAGTATTCTTAGTCTATGGGTCAGTCGACGCCCGTAGGTAAAGTGATAATATTGCAACTTTGATCCGCAAATCTAGCAAACAATATCAAAACCTTTGTGTGTGAAACAAACCTAAAGGGTATATCACATGGACGCTCATACATTCAATGAGACTTGATTTTTAAATTTTGTATCAAATTCGAGTTCGCAAAGTTGGACAATGGGTTGCCAGCATTGAGTGAACGTCTGCAAGCATATTCTATTTTCGAGCAGTCTTCCTCATTTTGGGTTCAAATTTATATATGCTCACCAAAGTTAGCCAAATCTGAGCATTCTTATCTTTATAATTCGCAGTATCTCGTTGCTGTAACGAAAGCAGAAATATATGCATCTGGTTGACAAATGACAGTGAATGCGCCCTAGAGCTAGGCTTTATAGCCCATTACCCTGCTCGCCAGAAGTGACACAGTCACAAGCGACACACAAAGAAAGGACGACGCAAACACAAAACAAATAACAACATTTATTGTCAAACAATTCTTATTTAGTGATCCACATGGTTATTTCTGTAAAAAGTTGGAATTTAAACTTAAAAAAAAGTTAACTTTTTTCTAACTAAAAATGTTAAAATACATTTAGGAGCCCAAGTCAATATGATCCAGGGTTTCATACAAGCATTGCATACGACTGTAGGGCAAGTAGTCCTTTTCTGCCCTGTTCACTCAAAAGGGTGTGAGTGGGTTTTTGGCTCGCTGACACTTCACTCCAATTTCCCTTCCATCTCAATGACCTTTAATGACAATATTCTATTGTTCTTTTTTAGGAACCAAATACTTGCACTGCCACTGCCTGGGTCCGAGCGTGGTTGAATGAAACAGAGAGATTCAAGCTCACTGATTACAGCTGCGGGTCCAAATCATTTTGCTAAATATCTATAAGACAGCAACTCTATTAAGGATTTCTATTTTTATCATGTGTGTTGGTTCTAAGTAAACTCTTATTCTCTTTTCGGTATTCTACTTCATGCCCATACCTACTTCGGTATTCTACCTTATGCCTATATAAGTTTCGAAGCTTGCATTTTTAGAACTGTTCTTAAGTTCTATTATTCAATAGTTGGCGATGCAAGTTTGAAGACCTTTTGCTTGAGTTGTGATATGTAAAAAAGGAGTTTTTTTATTGTAAATTTCTTATTTGTAGGAAAAGGTATCAATATAGTGTATTATTTACTTTTATTTCTGGAGCTTCAAAATTTAATAAACAGTTTTTATAAAATCTATTGTGAAATTTTTCTATTCTTTCTATACTATACTTTAATTTTTAAGTCGCCAATCTTATGCGACATTGACTATCCAGAGTTCTGTGTACTTCAAAAAAGCCCCTGTGAGAGTGAGAATAAAAATTATTAAAAAGTGTAGTGGGTTCCCTTAACCCTTCATCTACTGACAGTACTTATAAGTCCCACTTAAAAAGCCGCTGTTTCGCTTTTTATTGTTCAATTTAGAGAAAATGGGAGGAAAATGGAACATTTTGATCAACATGTTCGGATTGTTCGGTTTTAGCACATTAAAATTAAAGTCTATAATGGTAAAGTAAATTCTTCCTAAAACATTTACTTTAGTTATCATGCGCTAACTCGTCATGTACTGACAGTACTTATAAGTACCACTTAAAAGGCTGTTGTTTTACTTATCAATGTTCGTGTGAAGGAAAATAGACGATAGTGAGCTTTTAATAATGCAGCATGTGGTTTCAGCACATTAAAGACTAAAAAGGTAACAGATAGTCATTCTACAAAATGTCATTGTTTGTCAGTGCAATTAATTAATTATAAGTAGAAAGGAGGGAAAAAGAAAATAAGTTCGGGACGAAAAGTGCATTTTATGTCCCAGCTATTTATGTACACTCTTATATTCTAATTAACTCCAATAGCTGACGTTAAAATATTCAAAGACATAATTTACATTAAATCTTAATGAGATGCAAAAAGTGTTAAAAAGCCTCAAAACTTGTATTCATTCTTAAAAGGCTGATGAAAGTGCTAATTAGACAACCAGTAGCAATGCAATCATTGATATTCAGTGCCAATGTTAATCAAACTAAACCTTTTCCCATTATTGCTTTAAACTCTCAATTTGCTGTTAGGGGGGTTCAGTATGTTGTATATCGGTAATGTTAAATAGGCCAATTGCCATGTACCTTTTCACAATAACTAGGGGAGAGGAGGGAGGATTGGGACATTTTCACATAAATATTTTTTTATTCATTATCCCCTGCTTATTTATAGATGCAAAGGGTTAAATAATAAACTTACATGTTTTCTATTACTTTTAAAAGATACACCTCATTTAAATGTTGAACAATTTTATTACTGTTGAGAAATTCAAATTACAAGAATTTTGTCCCATTCCTCCCTCTTGGGTGGGAGGAGTGGGACATGAGTATGGGAGGGATGGGACGCATTTGAAAATTAAAGAAAAATTATCGAATATCATAATGAGAAAGGTTAACATCAAAAGAAAAGCAAGACTGTGCTCTACTGGTCCCACCAATCAATTGTGGCGGCAGCAATTTCATCATAATATCGCTTTTTCTATTATACTTTAGTCATCCCGTTGAGGAAAATATAAATTTCCGTTCGTATCCCTTCTCAAAAGTTTTACATTGTATCTATCAGCATTGTCAATACTCTCCACTAGGGTACCTTCTCTCCACCGTTGCAATGTAGAAAACAATTGACCGCTTGGTGAGAAATTTGACAAACACAAAATTATATTTGCCTATGTTAGGATTGTCTTTTATCCAGTCAATTTATATGTCATTATCTGAACTGTCATGTAATGAAAATAATGACCCTTCGCTATCACTGTATTCATATCTTTGAACGGTAATTTTCTTTTGAATTTTTAAATTTTAGGCTTGCACATATATATTTTAGTTGACACCTTTTTCCCCTAGTCTGGCAGTTTCTGCTTCTTCAATTTCCTTCTCAGCGATATCTGTTAATATTCTTTCTTGGTTGTCCTTTACTTTAATTCAGTGGATTCCTGTGGTTCTGCTTTAGGAAATGATAGTATGGACACGAGAAAGGAAGAATGGACTAGAAGGAGGAGGAACGGACATGTCCCATTCCTCCCTCTTTCAGTGTGTCCCATTCCTCCCTCTATATAATGCTTCTAAAAAAATAACTTCTCACATAAACCATGCTGACTTTAGGCTTAAGTAAACTGCTGATAATCATACATTGTATCTTTAAGAGTACTGTTACACTATATTATGTTTGTTTTAGAAATTACATGAGTAAGGAAATAAAACTAAAAAAAGATTAAAACCCTTCTCTGGAGGTGTGAAAATAAACTTTTTGCAAATGTAAACTGAAAGTTGAAACTGGATAAACTAGAAATAGGTAACAACAAGAAGCTATACATATGCTATCTGGTGGCGAGACTGGAAATAAAATTAGGTTATTTATTTTGCCGAAATTTCAGCTGTCCCACCCCTCCCACCGTCCCAATCCTCCCTCCTCTCCCCTACTGATCAGATCATCTTAAAATTTTCTGTGTGTCTTATACCAACCTTATATATTAATCTGAGGTTACAAGTTTTTTTTTTAAATAACTGTTAGATTTTTTTTTAATAAAATACGTTAAGTACCCAAAAATTCATGAAATTTTTCACTTTTTTGCCCCATAAAAAATTTTTCACTTTAGTTTTATTAAAATTTATAACCTCAGATTAATCTATACTATGTATTACATAATATAAGAGAAAGTTTACGAGAAAAAATTGCATAGTTTTTGAAAAAAGGTACATTGAAGTTCAAAAAATCAAGTTCTGAGAAAATCTTGTTTAAAGTTTTTATTGTTAACCGTTCAGTAAGGAAAGGGTTAAATAAAATGGCTTTTAATGTCAAAAATATTTTTCCAATCGTCTTGATACTTTGCGACATTATTAATAAAGGTTGTAATAGTATTTTAAGCCAATAATTTAATTTTTTTATTTTTTCACCGATTTTGGGGTACTGAACCCCCTTAAATAAATAAAATATTGAATCTCCTATCTGACCGCGGGAAAGTGACCTATCGCACAAATATGACTCTTCGAGTTGTAAATGCTATAATATTCAAAATTTAAATATATCGCGATTAAAGCAAAAATTAAATCAAGTGGTAGAATAGTTGGAATGCAGTTAGCGAAACGTTATTTTTTCTTTTATGAAATGCAATGGGGAAAAAGAACCCCAGACGATTTTCTGAAAAACTGGTATTTTTGCGATAGGTCTCTTTTCCGCGAACAGTGCGATATATGGGTTATTATTTTTGAAGTATTTTTTTTTTTTAAATATGTCTCCTTTATTTAGGTGCCTACTGCATTCTATTTCTATTGCTACGAAACGTAAAGAAATGAAATGGTTTGATAGAAGCTATTATGAAAATTACTTTTCAGCTTTTGTGTAAAAAAGTTGCGTAGCTCGAGGCACGAAGGTCCGAAAAAAAAATTATCAGCAGTAAATTTTGAAGGCATGGCATTTGTTTTAATTTACTATTCATTGCAAAAAAAATTGACAAAGCTTGTTCACTTTTTTATAGCATAGAGTAAGTGTATATTTAGAGCTTAAAGTCGCAAATTCTCTTACATTCATGTTCCCTTGGGAAAAAAATTAATCGCCAAATCCTCCCGAAGTCCTTTTTAAATTAACTGTATTTATTAATGCGTATATCACGATATTATTCCATTTATTTCCCAATTTGATTACAACATATTGATGACTGCATGCCATTAAGGAAAATTATGCACATATATTATAAGTGTTACTTTGAATGTAGATGTGTATCGTTTATTCAGCAGGTTTCTTTGTAACGAACATACTGTTTAGGTAATCAAATAAAATCTGCTTTGCATTGATGACTCACTTTACCTAACAACTCCCAATTGCTATTTTTTATTACAGCATTGGTTGCAATAAAGAATATTGCACTCACTATGAGGTGGAAGATTTTGCAATAAAAAAAGATTGAATGGTTTATGATGTGTCAATGTGTGTCTCATCTGGATGTTTGGAATATGTATGCAACTCTACCATAATTTTTACTTTTATGTCTCTTGTTCATAACTTATTAAAGAACTAATATTTCATTTTTTCGAATTATACTAATAGACTGGTCCTTATATAATTATGAAAAGGTATTTTAAAACAAAGAAAAAAAAATAGGGCACAAAACATTGCCGAAAATTCCTTACCGCCCCCTCTCCCGAATGTCAATTTTTTCAAACTAACACATTTTTTAGTTAAGAGTTATATTAATTTGAATTTTAAATTAAACTAATACCATATCTTAAAAAATGTATTTTCATTTTTTTTCCTTTTAACATTTATAATGTGGGTTTCTCTTCTCTTAACATTAACCCTGGATTTCAATTAGTAGCCTTAATTTTTCGCAAGGCGTGGCCAACAAAACTAAAAATTCAAAACAGAAACTTATTAAATTGAGCTGCGTGGCTTTATTGTTTTCCTTACAGTCTCCCGGTGTTAAGATTAATTTTGGCTAAATATATGGATTTTTCTATAGATATTTTTGAGTAAAATGAGGTTTTTTTTTGTGTAATTCTGAGCATTTACACACATATCTAAAGATACTTAAAAAATAAATTTCCTAGACTTTTAAACTTCAACTTTTACATATAAATCATGATTTATGAGGCTTTTATGAATTAATGTTACAAGGTTTTATTTAAAGTATGCCACAGTTTTCATGGCTTTTAACAACATAAATGTCCAAACTGCCCGCTATTCATATTTTCTCCCAGCTATAATTATATAGATGGTTATTATGAATAATAATCTACCTATTTAACATCATAAAAAAATATTTTATTATTGGCAAATACTAAAAACTGAAGAAATCTCATGTAGATCGCTTTGATAGGGTTAATGTTAAACTAATATGAATATTAAAGAATCTTAATTTGTATTAATTGTGAATGCTGTCAAAACAATTCAAAGCCAACTTAAAATTTGATTACAGGTTTTTAGATTTTTATTACAGAATCTCAATGTGTATTAATTGTGAATGTTGTCAAAATAATTCAAAACCAACTTAAAATTTGATGACAGGTTTTTAGATTTTTGTTACAAAATCTCAATGTGTATTAATTGTGAATGCTGTCAAAAGAATTCAAAGCCAACTTAAAATTTGATTACAGGTTTTTAGATTTTTATTACAGAATCTCAATGTGTATTAATTGTGAACGTTGTCAAAAGAATTCAAAACCAACTTAAAATTTGATTACAGATTTTTAGATTTTATTACAGAATCTCAATGTGTATTAATTGTGGATGTTGTCAAAAGAATTCAAAACCAACTTAAAATTTGATTACAGATTTTTAGATTTTTATTACAGAATCTCAATGTGAATGTTGTCAAAAAAAAATCAAAACCAACTTAAAATTGATTACAGGTTTTTAGATTTTTTATTACAGAATCTTAATGTGTATTAATTGTGAAAGTTGTCAAAAGAATTCAAAACCAACTTAAAATTTGATTACAGATTTGTAGATTTTATTACAGAATCTTAATGTGTATTAATTGTGAATGTTGTTAAAAGAATTCAAAACCAGCTTAAAATTTGAACTTTTATTTCGAATTACAATCAAATTATTCTCACATCGGAATCATGGGAGATCGCCAAAATAAATTAAATACAGATGAATATCCACGGTTCCAAGAGACAGTTTGCCTTCGCTTCAAGATATTTCCTCCATTATTATACTGTCCACACAATAAATCCGTTGTTCTAAAATTGAGCTTCGGCCAATCACGCACAAGCCAGGCATTTGGAATGAATTTTTAACAGCATTTCAGCTCCCAGATGAAACAAAACTCTTTATAGATGAGCAATGGGTGAATTTTTTTTCATCTTATTATTTATTTTTTAGTGTATAAAATTACAGAATCAAAATAAATCCAAAATCACCAAATATTCACTTCGAACAGGGAGAAGCTTAAAACATGACAAAGTTGGCTAAAACAGTGGCGGGTTTCAGATAAAACTGTACATGTTGAAGAGTGTTCGTCTAAATAGTATTTTAATCGAAAGTAAAAAAGATTCCATAAAAAGTTAAATATTACCCTAAACTTGCTTTAATTTATTTAGTCATGGAAAGTTAATTAAAAAGGATAAATCAAAAATTAGGAATAAATATAAAATTTCAATTTATTGATTTCTTTATGGCAATTAGAATTATTGAAATTCCAGTAGTCCACACAATGTCTGATACCAGAGAGCTTTAAAAAATTATAATAATGGATTTTGTAAAAATAAGTTTCAAATTTTAAGATATTTAGTTTTTATCAGACAGAGAATGTTATCTATAGTAAGATAATGCGATACCATAAAAATCATTCACCCTTTCCGCCACTGTTTTAGTACATCAATTCAGACTAGAAAATCGTGTTGAGTGTTGGAAAGCGTTTATTGAATGAATGATAAATGCCAATCATGCTAGCTCCTTTCGACACCCAATCAGAGATTCAACCTTTTAATTGCGAAAATGACTCGATATTCGACTTTCATGTTCCGTAACATGAAGGTCAACTCTGATGGGTTGTCACATTAGCAGGGCCTGATCTAGGAAAACTCAGACAACAAATTTTGGGGTTACCTTACGGAATATGTTGTGCATATTGCTTGTAATGATGGTGCTATACCAAAACCGACCTTAAGTTTGCAGTATACAAATGTTCTACGAGAAAAAGGGTAAATAGTTCTAATTTTTGAGTGCGAGAATCTAATACAAAAAAGGTATTTCACATTCAATAAACCAATTTATTCGCTATTTCAAGACATAAATTTTTTTTATTAGTTTAGCTTCAGTTAGAGTGTTATTTTAATTATTTTTTTCCTTCGATTTTGACGTAACAGGGCGCACGAATATCAGGGTCAAATTATCAACCAATCGGGGCAGGCGAAGCTTCGGCGCCAGCCGCGTTGTTTACACAAATTCCTCCGCTTAGTACATTTCTCTGCTGCAAACTTAAGGTCGGTTTTGGTATGTGGCCGATGTATCTTATTTGGCCGATGTATCTTAGCTAAGATTTCATCGGCTTCTTTATAATATCGAACAAACCAATCACTTTAGAAGATCAATGTAACCCTCTCCCTATGAACCTCCCCAGGCAGACTTTGTCTGCTAACTTCAGATCAATAACGGGTCATGACTATCTTCAGGGACATCTCCACCGAATTGGTGTTTCGGAAGTGCCTCCTGACTTCCCTCTATGCTTAACCGGAACTTTTATGGATTTTAATCTTTTGACAAACTGTGCCTTTCTGGCCAATGATTGTACTTTTTTTTTACCTTATGACAACTTGAATCAAAAGGCTATGCTTTATTGGGCTGCAAGAAGGGAAATGTCCAATAGGGCCAGCAAAATAAATAGGGCCAATAAAAAAAACTTTATATCAATGTCTGAGTTAAAATCAATCAAAAAACAAAGGGGGGGCGTGAAATTTTGCTTTAGTTTCAGAAAGTCTGGTCTGGCCTTATGGTAGATCAGACCCTGCACTTGGGTGCCTTATTATGGTACTCAACAAAATTCATAGGTGTGAATTCGCATCTACAGTAGACAAAGATATCTATCGATAGTCACACAATACAAACCAAATGTAAAACCAGTGAATGTTCCCCAACCTCCTTTGTATGAATACACGAAGACAAGGAACTATTTCTTTTAAGCATCAGTCCTATCTGAAACGATGATCTCTTTGGTTCCTTATGAGTTGTCCTTTTACAACTTGTAGAGAACTGACTAGTGATGGTATCGACTACATGTACATTGTTTTTTTTTTTAAGCACGGGAAGTGCAGTGAGATTTCCGTTGTATATGTTCTTCAAAGCAAAAATTACCCTTTCTCTTTCACTAAATTAAAACTGGCATCATATACTTTTTCAATGTCTTACAATTTTTGCACATTAAAAAGTATATTGAAAATTTAATGATATTTTTCAACAAAAAAACTCTTTAATTGTTTAGTCTCGAATGCCAATTAGTTTGTGAAAATAAGTGTGTGAATTGCGATGGCGAATTTGTTCATTTCAGCCTAGCCATTCAACCTCTACCTTTGGAAAATAAAGTCTATTTGGAAAACAAAGTATAAAAGTAACCAATAGCAGTTTTTTTTCAGCTGATAATCTCGAATTGGACTTTTAGTAATTGGAAGGTTTCTTTTTTTTCTCAGTAGATCAAACAGTTTTAAAATGGAACCTCATACAAAAAGATTCATGATTTATATCCCTATTTTGACTTGTTAATCTGCCCTCGCATAGATATGGCTTATAAATGTAACCCTGATGTCCCCACTATAAAAAAGTAAGTCTCCTAATTCTTATTGGTCAATTGCTTAGCAGATTCTCAATCTTAACCTGTTTTAAGACACTGTCCTGTTTTAAGACACTGTATAGTATATTGTATAATGTCTTTAAACTCCCCCCCCCCCCCCCCCACTGAAGTCGATCGACTGTCTCGAAAAAAACCTGGAGACCCTCACAGCTATTACTAACTGGAGAACAGTCGCCAAGAACAGATTTGTTTAAAGTAGACTTCTGCAGAAAGCCAGGGCCCACGCATGGCTGTCATGCAATTGAATGAATTGAATAGTGCCTTTATGAAATGAAATATAGAAGCTTTGAACGTACCTTAAACAAAACCTAAAATGTGTTGCAAGTACTAGTACTTTCCATTTTTCACATGGATACAATGAACAGTCATCTTGTGTAGCAGGGAATGTTACATGTGTTCTGTAAACGAACATAATTCAGAATTACCTTTCTTAAACAATTATATTTAAAAAAAAACAGCCATTTTCGGAAATTCTCACTGCACTTTGGAAGTGCTGTTCCATGTGCGCAGGTAGAAAAAGAAGGAACTGTCGTCTGCTCATCCTCCGGTCTTCTCGAGTTCTGTCAGCATTCGAGGACAAGGTTTTGTTTGTATATATACTGTATATGTATAGTACACGGAAAGAAAGGGAGCCGTCGGAGAGAGAAATCCCCCGAAAGCGATGAGAATGCACCTTCCCCGAACGAAAATGATAAACAGGAACAAGGACGAATAGAGACATCTTTCACTCTGGTCAAACTACAAGAAAGGAAGAACATAGAATTATGAAAAACATAATAAGTTTAGGTCTAAGGCTCACATGTAGGGTGGCGGAAATAGAAGTGGCTTCGCTTAGAAAAGACAGGAAAACGGAAATGCTGCCAAGTCAAAAACCAACTTAAAAACAGGTTTTCCAAATCAAGCTATTTATCACTTCACTATTAAGCCCAAACAGACACTTGGCTTGCCGGTAACTGTGCCATCTGCAACTGTTCAATGATCGGATCAACGCAAACTTACCCAACTCGCCACTAGTCCACCTGCAGCTGTAGTCTAGTAACAACCAAACCAACCAATGTTAAAACAGGTTCTCCCTGAATCCGTAGCTCTATGTCGGGGCCACTTCTAGGTTGGTTGGTTGGTTTGACCATCCATCGTTTGATAAACCATCGTCAAGTAGGACAACACTAGACACACACAAACACATATGACAGATGTTGCCATCTGTCGCCACCTCCACAATTTAGACATGTCCCTGAAGGGGAGGGAAATTTTCTCCAGGAACCTGTACCCATGGTGAACTGCGCAATGACCGACCACAGGACTTTCGGACCCAACAGATTTTACGAGCACGTACTCCGCATATACTCGGTAAGTGTTCAGTGGCACCGGGTCTCGAACTCTCAACCTTCCGATCTCAAGTCCGGGGTCCGGACCACTAGGCTCCTTACAGCCCCTCGGGGTCACTTCTATTTGCGCCACTCTGAACCTATGGCCTCGAAAATGTGAAATGATCTATATTATATTAACTGGATTCATGATTAAATTTAACTGCCCATTACCTTTCGAAACGGAGTTTGTTTGCATTGGCATGGCATGTTGTCCTAAGGGTTGACTTCCAGCAGAGAAATGCGAATCTATAAAAAAGAAAAAATAATCGCATACTTTACTCAGTATATCATAAACGTGTAAAATCTTATAATTTTAAAAAATGGTAGGCTTTTTTTTTATAAGGGGATGTTTTGAAAACTTAACAATAACAGCGTCACATATGATACATTTAAAATATATTTTTCCTGTACTCCTTTTAGCTCTAAATTATGTTTCGAACGTACAATTCACGGCCAACTTCAATAACAAGGCCAGAGAAGCTCTCCCAAACATGTGCGTAGACGGAATTTTTGACTTCACTGTTCCGAGTGCCGAAGATCGAGAAACTAGTTCGGACGTATTCGGAACCCAAAAAATTGTGGTCCGCCTTGAAGGAGTGGTTTCAAATAGGTTTCGAGACAGGTTGTCTTCATCTTCGGAACATTGTCACTCCGAACTATGACATCAAAATTTCCGTCCCTGAGCGTGGTTGAGAGAGCTTCTTCGGCCTTAGTAATTATGAGTAGGCCATGAATAATTGGGAATAGGGCACTTGACTAAATTTTTTTACTGGATTAAAATGTTCTTATGACAAAAATATTATACCCGTATTTTTTCTTTTAATCAAATACCCCATAAAAAGGCAGAAAATTGAATTTAAAAATTAGGACGAAAAATCACTCCTGGAAATGTTTTATGACTGTCACGTGGTATCTGGACGTCACTATGAACTATAAACAAACTTTGAAACACTACATTGGAATCGATTTTAAGCAAATTTGAAATATACGCTTCTGTAAAACAGCCCTACAACTTCTCAATATTTATTATTTCAATAGTAGTTAGATTAAATCAAGTTTAATCAGAAAACAAAAAACATCACGCCGGCCGGTTTGTTTATAGTTCATAGTGATGTCAGCCCAAACCGACGTATTTGGGATCACGTGAAAAAAAATGCCTTTTTAAAACGATTTTTTAATGATTTAAAGATTTATTTTGCAAAAATTATATATGCATTTGTTATTTTTTACTTTCATCTGTAATTTAAGTGCCATTGGAAGATATTTTAGCGATACAGTCAAGTACCCTATTATATTATAATAGTTGTATCCTCCCGTTTGTCAAACACTTTCACAGCCCGAACCACAAGCGTTACATATGCGTCCGATTGAAGCATAAGTTAGTCTAGGATGCACTCCAAGTTTTATTCAGAATATTGGATTTTCTCCCGTTCGTCTGCTACTTTACTTTCCTCGTACACTCTTAAAACAAAAGAGTGAAATCCACACCAGTTGGAGAAGTGCATTTTCGACACCCTAAAGGCATGCATATTTCCTCAGACTGAGTTAAAATCACTCGTTTGGAGTGATCCTGTCGGAGGTTTAACACACAAAGGATCCACTCCAAAAGGAGAAGTGCATTTTCCAGTCTGGAGGAGTGAAATCCACTCAGACTGAGGTAAATTGGGAGTGTTTGTTTTAAGAGTGTATGCTTGCAGCACAAGTGAATGCAATTTATTAACTGTACAGGTCATTTCTAATACATAAACCTGTGAACGAGCTTCGCAGATACCATGACCTTGGACCTAGGGAAACTTAGACTATAGGAACAATAAATTTTTGGGAGCCTTTACGGAAAATGTTGAGTATGATTGTGGTGATAGTTGGTTGATGTATTCCATTCTTTGACAACCATTTTACCGGATACCTTATAACATTCTATCAAACCAATCACGTTTGGTCAATGCCTGAGTCTTAACTTATGCTAAAAATAATGTGGGGGTTTCTGAAAGTTTTTAAACTTAACTGAAATTTTTGGTGATTTACAATATTTAGCATAACTGAAAATAAAAATTACGATTGGGGCCACTAGCCCCGAACCTAATGCCTTATGATGCGCTTTTACATGAGCCATCGAATGCCAAAATCCCCATTAGGGGAAAGAGAGGTCGAGCAGGATTTCTGTCTGTGACCGAATCCATGGTATGAAACATCAAACCCTCCTTCATTGGAGGATTGGCGAAACCCCCCTACGAACCCTGCGATTCCGGTTCTGTCTGGGGAAAATCCCTAAGAGGGAAAAAGGGCTGAGTTTGCCCTTCAATCCATGGATTTGATGGTTCATGTAAACGCCCCCTATGGAGGATCAGGCCCCGACTGCCATTGTCTCTTCTTAGTGATAGATAAATAATAAATTTGTTGCAATGGGCCTAAACCCGTTTACGATGGTTATTACAATAAAATGTTACATAATATTAACATAAATCTATTGCAAGGATACCTATAAAACACAAACAAATGAAATACAAACAAACACTTAAATACATAAAAAGAGACACAAGGAAGTAAACTAACTGTCAATATCATCGAATCTTAATATATATGGTCTAAATTTTAAAACTGAATGTATTAAGTAGTTATAAATATTATAATAGTTTTTGTTATGAAATTTTAAAAATACTGAAAAATTGTTAGAATTAATAAAGCATTTTCTTCTGAAGGATTCATAAATAGGACAAGTTAAAATTATGTGTTTCCAGGTTTCATTTTCGGCTGTACTACATATTTTACATATAGTGTCAGGAAATATTTTGTAAATTGATCCTAAAAAGTATAAGTATGTTTGATTACAACGCAACTGCATTAGAATTCGTTTTACAGTCCCTTCTTTAGTGCATATTAAGTCTGAAATGGGGACCCACCTGCTGCCGTGAGTGTCTGCGATAGTAGCGACTGCGCCATCGAGAACTGGTTCCTCTGGTTGTAGCTCGGATATGTGGATCCTTGGAACAGGGCTGGGGCGCCTGGCGTCGGGTAACCTGCAAAACACAGTGAGATCCTGTAAGCTTTCTGCTTACACTCTTAAAACGAACGAGCGATTTTAACTCAGTCTGACTAATTTTCACTCCTCCAGTCTGGAAAATGCACTTCTCCTCTTGGAGTGGATCCTTTGTGTGTTAAACCTCCGACAGGATCACTCCAAACGAATGATTTTAACTCAGTCTGATTTAATATTCACTCCTTTCCAGTGTCGAAAATGCACTTCTCCTACTGGAGTGGATTTCACTTGTTTGTTTTAAGAGTGTATATATCCGCATTCAATTCCATAGCCTCCTGACAGGTTTCATTCATAGCCTTTTTTATAATGATTAATGATGCCTTCCGAATCCGATCGAAAGTAAGAGGCCAGTAGATAGCGCAACCATGCAAAAAAGCCCAACTCTATGGATCACGAAGTTCGTGGTATGCTCATCAGGGTTTCTTGCTCCGGTATACACATATTTTTTAATAATAGATAATTAATGGATTTTAACTGATTACAATGGGTAATTAAATGCTTTTTATTCCCTTAAATGGATAGCTATTTGAGTCAATTAACCGAAATAGAGTTGAAAATCGACCCAAGAATCCACCGACTACCCACAGATAGCGCTATTAGGCTAACTGCTTCCTGACAGCCCGTAAACTAAACCCATGTTATTTCACGAATTCGAAAGGAATTATTTTATGGTAGGCTATAGTTTCAACTGACAATTCAAAGTCATGCCTATTATGTAATAGGGTAGAAGTGTGTTATGTAGCGTTTACACCATTAAAATGATGGTTGCCTAGCTGCATAATGGAGTAATGTTGTACCAATTTTATGACGCACACAGATACGTTTACTCTGTTTTACTTTGCAATGCTACTCTATAAACTTAAGTTAACGTTAAACCAAATTTGTACAGTGTAGGGTTGATTGTATCTGTTGCAAAAAATATCTACCATAGTACCTCCTCCTCCTATGGATTTAACTGACTTCTCTTACCACATTTTATATTACCCATGCTTGTTTGTCATCCAATTAAGAAAATGTATCGGGAAGATGTGTTAAAAAAATTGTTGAAGATATGATCGAAAATTTAAACTTCGTAAAAATTCTTCAACAGCACATTGCGTTTGCGGCTCAGCTATTGTTTCGACACACGGATGCGCAAAAGATTATGAGATTTGTGGGGTTAGTTTACATTTGAGTTTGTCAAATGTAGATGGCGACACCAATGACCTATCTCTTTCCCCTCTTTCTGGTATTTTATTAAAATAAATCCGTACTGAATTAAGAACGCAGTAATTTCTTTAAGAAATTTGTGCTTTTCTTTAAATGAACCTATCATTATTTAAATAATAAAATGTTATTTAAATAGTAGACTCCCGGTTATCCAAAATTCGGCTTAATTAAAAGGCACTGGATTTTTTTTTTGCTAAATTATGAAATGTAAGCATAAATGCATAAATAAAGAAATTCTCTTTAATAAATTCGTTCTCAAAAATTTGGATTTATTTCTCAAAATAAATAGGAGGTGTTTTTTTTTGATGGTCAATTTCTTTCGTTTTAAAGAGCCCTGTACCCAGCGCTGTATTGGGGGGTATACGTGTTTCATTGTGCTGTGCATTCTATTTATTAATAAAGCACTAATTATTTATATCTTTAAGCATTTTATTAAAGTAGTTTTGATAAAGCATTGTTAGTTAAAGCATGTTTAAGTTCTTAGTTCTTAAGATCTAACATTCTTGTAGTTGAAGTTACAGTTATTAAAAACACAGTTAATGTTACAGTTACAACAACATAATACATATGTTACACCCCTCTTTGAAGATACATAATTAGTTACAAACATAGTTATTGAGGTAACTTGGTGTTTTTATGATCCTCCCTGATCTTGTTTTGGGTTTGGATTTGTGAGGGTGGATTGTTGCCATTGGACAGTCTGTATTAGGCACCTCAGGAATATCAAAGTTCACATCACTCGTTGGTTAATATGGGACGTTTGTTGGTCTGAGATGTATTCGATTTCTTCGAACCGTATTACCCAAATGATTTTCAATCATGTAGGACCTTGAGTCACATTTAGAAATAATTTTAGCAGTTTCCCAATTTTCATTACTGAAATTTAAGGCTAAAACATTGTCACCAGGACTTAATGGTTTCAATGGACTGGCATTCTTATCATAGTACTGCTTTTGCTTATCCTGTCTTTTAAGAACCCTTTCACTTACATTATTAAAAATCTCAGCATTTAACAATTTGGTGTGTATGGGGATCTTGGTCTTCAATCTACGACCAAACATTAACTGAGCAGGGGACAGATTTAAACCTGAAATTGGAGTATTTCGATACTCCATGATTCCCACAACCCATTCTTTTCGGTCTTCGAAACCATGTTTCATTGTGCTGTGCATTCTATTTATTAATAAAGCACTAATTATTTATATCTTTAAGCATTTTATTAAAGTAGTTTTGATAAAGCATTGTTAGTTAAAGCATGTTTAATTTCTTAGTTCTTAAGATCTAACATTCTTGTAGTTGAAGTTACAGTTATTGAAAACACAGTTAATGTTACAGTTACAACAACATAATACATATGTTACAATACGGCGGTATACGGAGTATACCCTGTGGTTTATTTTGAAAACCTAGAGTATACTCTGGGTGATTATTTTCCAAATCAGCGTATACCCTTTAATTTTGTTTGAAACTTTATTTTAGTTTTCAAAATTAATAAACGTCATTATGAGGGGCAAGCAATCCAAGGCTTGTGAGATTTCTCTGAAAATCCAAAATCTGTGCCAGACGATCTACCTCTGCTAATGACAATATCAACTTTGCCCTGCTCAACGGCAGAGTGTGAACGGGGCAAGTTCATAATAATAACTGATCTAAGGCCATCTTTACTGATTTCTAATGTTTGAAGTTTAATGTTCATTAATGCTAATGGACCACCACTTGATCCATTTGTACCAAAGAGGTGAGTGAGATCATGGTTGGTAAACCATCGGGCAGCGACCGATGTCCAATCAAAGGTTAGGTTAGATTTGAATTATCGTCGCACTAGAGCTACACGAGGGCTATTAGCAACGGGCGTCGTTTTTAGAGCTACAGTCAAGAGACGAGCCGACACCTAAGTAGGCACTCAACGCAACCGTTAAGGGCAACATCGTATGCAGTGTTAGGACTTTGAAGGATATTATTTCAGTCCCAAAAATTTACTACACTACAGAAACTTCTGGTATTCACAAAATAAGCTTATTTTAGGTCAAAAATAAGAGTTCCATAAGAAAAAAAAATCTTTTTAATTTTTTATATGGTTTTTGAAATAATGCCAAATTATTTTAACTGCGGAAAACAACATAATAAAAAATATATATTACCTAAAAACACTTCGAGTTATATATTTTAAGGTATCTGACCATATTATTAAAAAAAATTTAGTAATAATTTTAACCGAAATAGTTTAAATTGTGTTTTAAACATGTGGAACTGAAGTGAACTTCAGTTGACGCTTATCAGGTGAAACGCTTGTTAGCTATTTTCAAAATAAAAAAAAAATCGTAGTTCTGACTTCTATTGAGATTAATGTAAAATATTGTCTTGAATCGAATGATGTGTGTTAGGATGTCATAACGGGAGTCGGGACATAAACATTTGGAAAAAAATATTTAAAGTGATGATTCCAAATGGCATCACTGGGACTGAAAGGGTTAATGGGCCCTCCCTCTACACGAGGTATTATTTGCTGGACATTTTTGGCTGCAAGGGCCGTTTTTATAGGTCGGCAGTTATTTTGGCGATTCCCGGACCCGAACCTGGGTCCTTTCGCATGCTAGCGAATGCCTAACTGACTGGGATGATGTCCAATCAAAAGCGTACGAGGGCGAGAAGAAAAGGAATCTCGCTCTGTTGTTTGGGATATTTTTTCTGGAAAATAAATAATTTGCTTATTTTCCAAATTTTTACGAAATTTACATTTTAACCTTTTCCTTCTAATTAGTTTAGAGAAAGATTTAAAATATAAGTTTATTTATGTGCATCTTAAACCAAGTTTTTTTTTCTGTATCTTGAATTACAGTTTATGCATATTTGTAAATTTTATTACCAAGTACCAACTCATATTAAGAGTATACCCTCTCAGTTTTTAGCCTACTTTTCTTTTCTTTTTTTAATTCGAAGAATTAAAAAAAATGAAAAAGTAGGTATTGACATGCGGTCGATGTCCGTCCGTCCGTCTGTCCGTACCCCCCTTCCAAAATCAGTTCTAGCAATCCGATCTTAAAAATTCTTTTTTTATTAGAAAGGTTTAACCTCAGACACCCAACTTTCATACTTTTTGTCCGTCTGTCTGTACGATAGGACGGACATAAATCTACTATTTGACGACGAATTTCCCATTGAATTAGCATTGAAATTCAATTTCGAGTCATTTAAATCGCTGAATTTAACTACAAATGCTACGGACAAGTGAGATACTTCAAAAAATTCAGCGCATCGAAATTAGAATACATTGAAAATTTCAGAAAAGAATTCGAATTCGAAGTACTTCAATTATTTAAAAAAACATAAAAATGTAATGCTCATTTAAAAAGCATAGGAAGCAATTTTTAGCCTACTTTTCTTTTTTTTTAATTCGAAGAATTAAAAAAAATAAAAAAGTAGGTATTGACATGCGGTCGATGTCCGTCCGTCCGTCTGTCTGTCTGTCCGTCCGTCTGTCCGTACCCCCCTTCCAAAATCGGTTCTATCCATCCGATCTTAAAAATTCTTTTTTTGTTAGAAGGCTATGACCTCAGAGACCCGACTTTCATACTTTTTGTCCGTCTGTCTGTACGAACGGACGGACATAAATCTACTATTTGTCGACGAATTTCCCATTGAATTAGCATTGAAATTCAATTTCGAGTCATTTAAATCGCTGAATTTAACTACAAATGCTACGGAAAAGTGATATACGTCAAAAAATTCAGCGTATCCAGATGAGAATATATTGAAAATTTCAGAAAAGAATTCGAATTCTAAGTACTTCAATTACTTAAAAATCTTTAACATTTAATGCTCATTTAAAAAGAATAGGAAGCCATTTTATTAGAAATAAATCACCATTGCCATGGCAACAATCGCTTGAGAAACTTTAATTCTTTTAGACAATGAATTAAAATAAATTTATTTTTGCGACATCGATCAGTTTGAAATGACGTCAAATATATGTCACTTCAAGATTCTGAATGTAGGTAAGCAATGTTTTCATTCTATTCAAAAGAGAAAAATATTACATATTTATTCTTTGAAATATAATTTTTTGCAACCGATTTAAGTAATAATTATTTAATTCTCGAAATAAAATAAATGAAACTAGCTGAATTTAGCTGGTAAATGTTTAATATAGAATTAATGCTGTGTTTGGCGCTTTTTTACCTGTTAAACACAACTGTTGTTTGGAAGCAGGTTAAGTGACAGATTCTGTTACAAACCTACTTGTTTATTTACATTTATTATTTTAAGTGCATTTTGGAATAGTATTATGGGTTTTTTTCTACGAAAAATTAAATATTTATTTATAACTGCAAATAAATCATGCGGACGATAAGTAATATTTATTTTATTGGTGATAGAAAATAAATGAAAATAATGGCTTTACGAAGTTGAAATTATAGCTAGATGCTGTGGTTAGTGAAATTTATTCTTTTGTATATAAATTTAATGTAAAAACGGTTGTTGATGTCACTTACTGTAACGATCCTAGTTTTTTCAAGATAAGAATTTTAGTAAGTATTTAAGTAACAGGAAAGTAGGCTATTTTAGTTCTTTTAGAACTTCTTGTTATTAGAATTAAATCACCATTGCCATCGCAATAATTGCTTGAGAAACTTTAATTCTTTTAGACAATAAATTAAAATAAATTTTTTTTGAGACATCGATTAATTTAAGATGACGTCAAATATATATTTCACTACGAGATCTTTGTATGTAGATACAAATTGTTTTCATTCTATTTAAAAACGAGGAATATTACATATTTATTCTTTAAAATACAAATTTTTGCAAACGATTTAAGTTATAATTATTTAATTTTCGAAATAAATAAATGAAACTAGCCGAATTTAGCAAGTAAATGTTTATTGAGGAGTACTTTTTTGGTTTTTGTTCTACGAAAAATTAAATATTTATTTATAACTTCAAATAAAGCTGTGTTTAGTGCTGTGTTTAGTGAAAGATGCTGTGTTTAGTTAGATGCTGCGTTTAGTGAAATTTATTTTAAATTTAATGTGGAAAAACGGTTGTTGATGTCACTTACTGTTACGAACCTGGTTTTTTTTCAAGATAAGAATTTTAGTAAGTATTTAAGTAACAGGAAAGTAGGCTATTTTAGTTCTTTAAGAACTTCTTGTTTTTATGTAGGCACAGTATACCCAGTGCAAATTTTACGAATACAGCACTGCCTGTACCGCCATCTTTTAAAGTTTAAACAAAAGAACGTCTAAAGTAGTGGCTTCACCTTGCCCCCCTCTTTCTATGTATCTAAGCTAAGGGTATGATTTTTTTTATTTATTTGTGTTAATCCAGTATGCGAAATGCTGCACTTGTTAGTCTCGATCTCATCTTCATTATCGGGTTCATTTTTGTCCCGAGTTGCGGGTCGTTTTTCTAGGCGTGAGCTGGATGATTCCCGATTATCCGAAAATTCCTATGGAATCTCGATTAACCGAAAGTGTTCCGGTCCCGTAAGTTTCGGATAAGCGGCTACTGTAAAAAAAATTCAGAGCTTTGCACTTAATCGAATGAAATATTAAAAAAAAAATTACAGTAAATAAGTTTGCTGTCGTATCATACACGGACCACACTAGCTTCCCTGCCAGCTTTAACAAATAATTCAATTATCTTTGGAAATATATGAAATTAGTAAAACAGGCAGAACACCTCCCTAAAATTAGCTAGCTAAATTGTTCACTTGTTAATAGCGAACCTCAGCAATCTACCGTATCGCAGTGTCAACGACAAATTGAAGCTATAGCGACTGTAAATAGAGGGTTTTCTGGTTGAAGTAACTACGCACTAGAGCTGCACGAGGCGAGGACTATTGGTGACGTATTTTAAAACCACGATCAAATGACGAGGCCGACATTTAATCTGGCAACCAACGACATCATAAGCGGCTTCAGCACTACAGACCACGGCAAATTTAACACAAGGTTCATCACACTTGCACAACCCTAAATAAAATCCAACGCTAGATGGCGCTTAATTCTCATAGATCCTAGTGGTCATCTAGATTGTTATAAATATCGCAGTAAGCCTAAGCAGTTTATCGCTACGACCATCTTGACCCTTCCAATTTTCGAAGGGCCAGAGCCTCTTTGTTCCCGGCTACCTGATTTTTCTCATTCCCCTTATCTATCTTTTCTTAGCCGTCTGGTTGAATTTATTGTCATTTTCCTATCCCTTTGATTCCCTTTTAATTTATCTATTTCTGTTCTAATCCCCATTTTTGTCATCAACCACAACGTCTTCCCTACTCCTCTTTCGGGAGGATGTGCCCTGCTATGATTACCCGCCCCTTTGGGGCTCTTGCTTCATCTGTGTTGTCCCCTGTCCCATTCCCCGCCATCCCACCCATTCGTTCCTTGTACGGCCATTCACTATCATATTCGCCATTCAAATTCCCAGCTAATACCGGAGGCCAGAAAGCTTCGCTGCCAGGTCCTCCATAAATCGTTAAACGAGCTCAGACTAAGCACCTTGATGATGTACCTTTTGGTAGATACGCGTTGTCGCAATATCTTCGGTACATTACAATAGGATACCTAAGGCATGGTCAGAACCTCAAAAGGTATGACAATGACAAAAGCACGAATCTTGACTGCGGCATGCCAGTTCTTAAATCATATACAGGGTGGTTATAAAATAACGCTCCCTACTCGGAGTGGTCTGTAGCTTGAATGAATAATCCCAATGCATCAAAAATTGAGACACTCATCAAGAAGGGGGAAAAAGAATGGAACCATAAAAAAGATAGAATCCTAAAAAACAATCATAAAAGAGAATCATCATAAAAAAAAACTCGTCTCTTGACCAGGGTTCTAAATTACGAGCAGTCGTCAATTATGGCCAACACAGCTAATCACGCCTCGTAATTTAGAACCCTAGTCAAGTGACAAGTTTCCTTTTTTCAAAAAAGAATGGAATCATAAACAAGAAACTCGTCTCTTGACCAAGGTTCAAATTACGAGGCATAGCCAATTATGGCTAATTACGGACAACACATCCAATTACGCCTCGTAATTTAGAACCCTGGTCAAGTGACGAGTTACTTTATGATTCCATTCTTTTCCCCCTTCTTGATTAGTAAGTGTCTCAAAGTTTTTTGCATTTGGATTATTCATTAAAGCTACAGACCACTCCGAATAGGGAGCGTTATGTTATAACCACCCTGTAGATCACTTTTCGCGAATGATACAACTAATCCCTAAAACGGGAGACAATGGGACTATTTATAAAATGTTTTAAAAAAACCTAGTGTGATACAAATAAGAAATGATCGAAATGTTTTCATGGTTATGCCATTTATTGCTATAAATGTAATATTAATTGCAGAGGTTTTAAATTCGTATGCAAAAAAAATCAAGCATTCTAGGTCAAGCCATTTCCAGAAAAAGTGAAGTAATTATAATAAGCAGTGAACTTGAATAAGTCTACTTAAAAAACCACTTTTTCTGTTTATTAATTATTTTTTTTGCTGGTAGCTTTCTTTTTCTGCATTCATTTTATTTAAGTTTTTTAGCCTTATAAATATGGTAGTTGAGTATTAACTATTTTTTGAAATTAACTACTTTTTTCCCTTCATATACCCATTTTTTAAAAATAAGGGGCTGTCCATCTATGATACCACACTGGGAAGGGAAAAATCGGGTATTTATTCATGCAGATGTTCAGTTACATGCACAGTGGGAAAATATGTCAACATAGCTATTACAACATTATAACCTGACAAGTTGCTACAGAATAACTCTAGGTAAACACGCCTTTGGAAATCGCTTATGTTTGTGTGCTTTTTGAAAATTTGTGTGACCTCTGATCTATTTTCATGCCTTTTTCAGCCGGTAGACACCCTGATAAAATAAAGTACGGGAGAAAAATAGCTAGTGTCTTTTTTCAGGAGAGTAGGAAAAATAATCAGGAGATGACACAAATTTCAGAAGTTGTAAGGTACCTTAGAAAAATACGAAATTCAGGAGTTTTTCAGGAGGCGTACGAATCCTGGTTATAGTACTCTTTATGATTGAAAACTTTAGCATGGACAATTTTGTTCTAAAAGTAACAAAATTGGAGCTATCGGCAAAAAAACAAAATATTGACCAAGTTGAAAGTGACATAAGTCAAAAGAATCCTGTACTAGGATTCAATAAAGCAGTAAAGCGGTTTTGTATTCCAGATAGAGGGTGTCCATTAATTACGCGATGAAGATTTTAACTATATTTTGAACAATATTATAAACTAAAATGTAATGCAATTTAAAAGAAAAGGTTTGTGCAGCTGTGCAAAAACAATTCCCACTAGTGATTCTTTTGGGTGTTACGTATCCTAGAGAAGCAGATCTTTCTGTTTTTGTTGATACAAAATATACGAAATAGATTGTAAGACACGGAATATGGTGTTTGGACCCGTTTCGTAATGTTTTTCAACTTGTTTAAAATAGATCCTGTATGACACCATTTGATAACTAATCGTTGCATAGCATTCTTTTTTGGCACTTTTACACCATTAAATTCTTTAACAAAAAAGGGACACATTCCACAAATTTGTTTTAAAAAACTTTCTACATACTCACAATACAGCAAAGGTGTATTCACTGTATCAATTTCACCTATGCACACTCACACAGCTGCAATAAGATCTGAACTAGATAATAGTCCACGAGTTGCTCTGATGCGATGCTAATCAAAATCCAATCCAACCAATGCAAAAACTGGTTTGTAAATTGAAGCGCCATTTCACAATAGAATAACCTAATAGTTTGACTTGAAGTCTTACAGACGGCTTCAATAGTTTTTCAGGCAAAGCATTTTGATACATTCCTATCTCTACTCCCGGGCCACTTTTAAATTTGCGCCACCCTGTATTTGAACAAATGACAGGCTTTTACATTATCAACTTAGCTGACTATGTGCCTTGAAAGAGTTTGTAGGTAACTTTTTTTCTCTTTCTAATACAGCCTTCTATAAATGTACTTCAAATTAACTTGTTAAATTCTCATTTTTAGAACAAACTGATGAAGACATTCAGAACATTTTTGATAAACTTCAAAAAGATTTTAAAAGAAGTTTTTTTAAAAAAATATATTAAAATAATCATAATAAAATTCCGATACAATAATTTTTTAAATTGGTTTATCTTTAAACTATCGATTACCTAACCACCTACTCATATTACTACTTAACTTTTTGAAACTGACAGTTCTATGAAACCTGGCTCGGCTGGTTAGCTTTTAAAGGACTCTTAGGTTGAGGTTTAACACTTTTCATTATATGAAGCCTTAATAAACAGTAAGACTTCTCTTTTAAGTGAAAAATTCACAGTCCGAATATAAAATGTATAATCTATGAGATTTTGAATATATATGTGGAAAGGGAAAAAAACTTAGAAGTCTATATTCAATGTTTGAAATCAGTGACATGCAAAATCACATGCTTATTTATAATTCTATAATGAAACTATATAAAAAAAATATTACTACTTTACAATACAATAAACACATTTATTGGATGTTTATGTACATGCAACCATTATTCTGGGTTATAAAATCAAACACACAAACTCAGGAGTTAATAAAACACAAGAAGGATTAAAAAGCATGAGGCTTCCTTTAATAACATTCCAAATGATACATTAAAAAAAATCACTGAAAAACAGGCTAAGTCTCCATACAAAATAACAAATAGAATACACTTGGTATCCTTACTTGGACAGGAACAGGAGCCACATAGGGAGAAATTATAATAAAAGTCACTCATTGATATCTACAAAAGTCCAAACATCACGAGGAATTTTTTTAAAAATGTAGGCGGGCACAACATTGTCACCACCCTCTAACAGTAGACAGGTTCTGTCAATCATAGGTGGTTCACAACATTGATCCCGCCCTCTTCAAAAAGTGGGCAGAACCAATATTGATCCCACCCTCAAGAGACAGCCAATCCCAGACCTTCTACCCCTGAAAGTGGGCGTGTGCCAATACTGGCCCCGCCCTTAAAAGTGGGCGGATGCGCTGTCTCCACCCTCTTTGGTGTGTGTGGGCGTTGCCTGGAATGCTTGTGAGTTTTACTTGGACGACAAACCTGACTGCTGCTGGGGGGTGGATGCAAAGGCGGGGCTTTGTCCCTGTGTGTTGGACACAGCGCCCAGGTTGGGCTGGGGTTGGCCAGTCAGGCGGGACAGGATCCCGCGCTCGGACATTTGGAGGCGTTGGGCCACTGGGGGGATGCGGGCCAGGGTGGCTGGGAGGCGGCTCACATCAGACTTCATGTCGCTCAACAGTTCCTCGAGTTGGTTGAGCACTGGAGAGAAAGAGCGATTGGAATTTTTATTACATTTATTTCAAAAATGAAATTTTCCAAGCATAAGAGCAGTAAATTAAAAATACTTAAATATTAAAGTCAGTACTTCAATATTTAAGTCAGAAACTGATGCCACATTGTTTTGTAAAAGATAACATGCAAATACAGAGTTTATGTAATTTAAAAGAAGTTAAAAGTCTAGTAGGGGAGAGTGTTGTACATTGGGACGCTTGTACCTTGGGACACTGACAATTTCAAAGAATCTATTGGCAATATTCATACATTGTTTATTTCTAATAGTAGACTTAACCAACAGACATCAAAATAAAATGTAACACTAGCATCATTGAATTGATGAATTGGTGACAAAAAAAAAAATATTTCATAACCCCAAAGTAAATATTTTTCTCATTCTAATATAATTTTTTACCTTTGTACTTTTACAAAAAATCAACTGCATTTTATTTTCTTCATAAAAGAGAAGATTTTAAAACATTTTGATTATGAGAAAATAATGATAATGCATTTCGATTGGCCAATATCTTGCTTTTATTTAAACCATGTAGTGTGTTGTACCTTGGGACAGTAATGTATATTGTACCATCATATAATGTTAAATAATTTGGACTTGCAATTTTGCTGTATAATTTAAATTATTCTTGAATTATTAATTTTTTTTTGTGTATTTCCTTGAAAAAACAGTAAAGTTTGTTTCCTGACACAAATTAGTTCAATTGTATGACTATTGACTGAATTATAAAGCATGTCCCAAGGTACAACATCATGTTGTACCTTGGGACAGTTTATCCTCTCTACTTTAAATGAGTGGCAATTTTTTAATTTCAAGCTGCCAGAATTTAAAAAAAATATATTATAGAGGAATATATTGGTGTGTTGAAATGCTGCTTTGAAATTTTTATTTTAACTATAATTGTCGAAGAAAAAAATTAAAATGTAAAAATTGTCCCAAGGTACAACACTCTCCCCTAAGCTTTTCAAACTAAATTGACCAGAGTGTGGTGTTGCTTGGACTCCAGATCCAAGCTATAAATCATGACACAAATGGTCCATTACATATTACGCACTTTAAACACACTGAAGACGACCCTTAGAAAATATGTTTGATTTTCATCTTACCTTTGTGAAGTACTGCATTAGCAGGTTTATTTCCAGCTAGTGACTCCTTAGACAAATGTTGATGAGATTCAGCTAAGCACTCTAACTCAGCAAACCTAAATTAAAAAAGAAAAAAAAATCAATTCATGAAGTTATATTTCACTTGGAGAAGCTATGAGGAAAACTGTTTTTCGAAATGAACTCCTACATTATTACAGTATAACCTGCAGTGATTATAGCGTGATTCAAAGGCGTTAAAAATGTTTTATTGAGTACCGTTATAAACAAGGTTGAATATTAAGTGTAGAATATCAGGTAAAATAGCATTTATAATGATACATAACTTTATTATGTACATGTATGTCTAGTAAGGAGGAGGGGCAGTAAAGAAGAAAGCAACTCTTTAGTGTAGAAATATCCATTTAATAAGGTGCAGCTCTGAAGAATTACATCCTCTCTCCACCCTTACCGCCTTTACTAGTCACAAAAAGATGGCGGTTAAGGGCAGAGTTTCAATAAGTGGCCGATAGATGGCGCTGATACAACACTCTGCTATCCTGACGTTTGTTGTCCCGACAAATAGCAATTGAATAAAATAAAAACATGCTATCTAAATATTAAAAGTAAACATGTAGCAAGATAAAAATTAAACGTAAACACTTAGAAAATAATACACTTAAATTCACTACTAATACTGAAAAGAACTATAAAAATTAGCATAAACAAATAAAATATTTTTAAGCATTTCTCTAGAAAATTATTCTAAAATCACTTTAAAATTCTCTTTTGAAGATTATGAAATAGAAGAAAACACTTATAACATTAACTTAGCAAGTAAGTAAAAATAAATTTTAAAGTCTGTGCAAAAAGTTCTTAGCACAATTTGGGAGAAAAAAAAATAAAGTTCTGGACTTCAGAAAGTTAGTAAAATAAAAGTCAAAGTTCAGGTTTTTGCCCAACTCTTCATTTGGTCGGCAGATGTGGATGTGCATGCTGGTCCTTCACCTGTACCGGTCTTGCGTACATCATATCTGTCGTTTGGGCGAACTTTAGTCACGACGTATGGGCCAAAAAACTTTTGACGAAGTTTTAAGCCTGTCCCGAACTGAGTACGTTTGATGGCGACTATATCATCAAGTTTGTATTTGGTAGCAGTCTTGCGACGAGTGTTATAGTTGTGCCTGCTCTGTTCTTGTTGTTGCAATATATTTGCTTTGGCTTCTTTGCGCATTTGTTGTTGATGTTGGACGACTGAGTGTATATGTTGTTCTTCTAAAATTTTCTTGATGTTAAGATCTTCTTTATTTTTCATTTTAACTCCTGTTAGAAGCTCGAAGGGTGTGTACTTAGTAGCTGAAGAGATAGTGCTGTTAATTACACGTTGTACAGCTGGTATGTGCTTGAACCATTTGTTCGGATCATCAAGGGATAACTTGGAGATAACTGGAATTAGCGTTCCATGGAATATTTCAACCTGACCGTTTCCTCTTGGCTGACCTGTAGTGATTGTGATATGTTCAATCTTCTCATCTTCGCAGTATTTCTTGAATTCTGTTGCAGTAAAAGCTGATCCGCGATCTGATATTATTCGTCTAGGATTTCCAAAGGTGGTTTGCTGAAGTTGAAGTTTGTCCAAAGCGTCTTTTGCAGATGTTGACTTGACAGGATATATCCAAAGGAATTTTGTAAAGGCGTCTACCACAGTGAATATGTACTTGTAGTTTTTGTTTGTGCTTGGCAGTGGCCCTAGAAAATCTATATGGTATGTGTCTTTTCTATATGGAAATCTATATGGAATGTCACCTTTAGGAATGGGATGGAGAAATCCTTCTTGTTTTCCTGTTTTTCGTGAGGCAAGTATGCATGGTACACAGCTGGATATTACGCTTTCGACAGTTTTACGTATGTTTGGGAAATAAAATTGTTGTTTAATTAAAGCTTCAGTTTTATTGATACCAAAATGTCCTTTATTGTGTTCAATTTGTACGATTTGTTTTTGCATGTCTTGTGGTATTACTAAAAGCTCTTGGTCATTGACTATTTTGTAAAGAATGTTATTTTTGTATTTGTATTCTGATGTTGGAGAGTGTTCTAGTAGTTGTTTAATGCTTAGTGTGAACTCATCTTTTGACTGAGCTTCGCAGATTTTTCTGGTTGCGTCATCAACTTGTATTGCCATGACAGGATAACGGCTAAGTGCGTCGACATGTTTCATCTGCTTTCGTCCTGGTCTGTGAATTAGTTCATAGTCGAAATCTTCTAGCAACATTGCCCATCTGGCAACTCTAGGAGGCAGTTCTTTTTTGGACATTGTTTTTTGAAACGCTTGGCAGTCAGTGAAGATTTTGAATTTTGTGCCTACAAGAAAGTGTCGAAATTTCTTTAATGATTCTACTATTGCTAAAACTTCTAATTCATATGATGTATACTTTTCTTCTTAGATGTGGATGACGATGTTTTACGACTCATATAGTGAATGGGATGCAGGTTGTTCTCGTTGTCAGCTTGAAGCAAAATAGCACCAAAACCTTTTGATGAAGCATCACAGTGTAATTGTAATGGTGAGCCCTGTTTGTATAAGTGTAACACAGGTTCTGTGGAGAGTGCTTGTTTTAGTTGTAGAAATGCTTGCTGTTGTTCTGTGCCAAAGTGAAAAGGTGTGTTGTTCCGTAAAAGATCACTTAGTGGCCTTGCAATGGCTGCATAGTTCTTTATGAATTTTCTAAAGTACGAAGTCAGACCTAAAAAGGATTGAATATCTTTCGTCGTTTTAAGCTGAGGGAAACTTAAAACAGCATTTGTTTTGTGTGACGATGGTCGAATTGTACCTTTTTCCAAGATATGTCCGAGAAAAGTTATTTTTCGTTGTAGAAAATTGCACTTTTTGAAATTAAACTCAAGTCCATAGTCCGAAGCAACTTGTAAAACTTTTTTGAGCTTTTGTAGACCTTCAAACTCATCAGATGAGGGTACAATCAAATCATCAAGATAGAGAATCAGAGTTCCATCTTCTAAAAGATCTCGAAAAACAATTTGGATAAATCTTTGAAAAACAGATGGTGCGTTGCATAGTCCAAAAGGCATCTTTGTGAACTCGTACTGTCCGTCTGGTGTTACAAAAGAAGTGTATTTACGACTATCTTCATGAACATCAATGTGATAGAAACCATTTTTTAAGTCAAGGTTCGAATAGACAGATGCACCTTGTAATTTGTCAAAAACGTCTTCGATGAGGGGTAAAGGAAATCTTTCTTTTACGATATTCTGATTCAAGGAACGATAATCGATTGCAATTCTTGTTGAACCCTCTTTCTTCTTACACAAAACTATTGGTGCACAGAAATCTGAAAAACTTTCTCGAATTATTCCGCTTTGTAACATTTCCTTAATTTGTTTATTTACCTCAATTTTTTCTGACAATGCAAGACGGCGTGGTCTTTGAAATATAGGTGTGTCATCTGACAGAATTAATTTCATTTGATAATTAGTACTTTTAGTTTTATTCGGTTTATAAGTTTTAATCATCTTCATAATAGTGTTTCGTATATTCGCATCAGATATGTGAGAAAATTCATCTTCAAAAAGCGTATCATCACTTACAATACTAAATATTGGGTTGGTCCCCGTAGTGCCTAATGGTTTGTTTACATTTTGCAATATGGGCTTGTCCCCTTGTACGTCTGAAGCGAAAATTTGATGTTCATAAGTTCCTAAATCTGTTAATTTGTTCGAATTATATTCTTCAATTAAATGTGAAAAACGTTTCTTCATATCCGTATTATGAACGTGCGTGAAATATAAGTCATTACCGTAGTCACAATCCATTGTGGACGTAAACTCGTTCGCCGTAACGTGTTTTACGGGAAAGTAGGCTAAACTTTTACCGGTGGCGTTATCCAAATTTAATCGGTTCGACACATCATCTAGTTCCGCTAAAAAAAATCTACTCTCTTCGTTCCCGAGCTTGAGCGAATTTCTCCTCGAATGCTCCTCCCTAATTGTTTCTGATTGGTTCTGGCGAGTTTGTGAATCCACCCTAATATCTGGTTGACAGGCGATTGGCGCGTCGTCTCGTACGCTCTCTTCGTTCGTAGACCCGTAGTCGCCAGCGTGATTCGTAGACTTTTCGTCTGCAACTTGTTTCGAAGCGATGTGAATAGTATTTTGACATTTGTTTTTTATTTCCTGTTGCAGGATTTCTGTTTTCGGAGAGAGTGTACTTTCATTTTGTGTTATTTGTGATCTTTTTAGCTCTTGGAAAATTGAAGGGGGGATTATTAGATTTGAAAATAAACTCTCGCAGACAGCTGCATCGTATCTTTTTGGTTGTCTATGTGGCAACCCGAGAAAAACCTTGGTGGATTTGGCGGTGTACGTGTCGCCAAATGCAGATTCTAATGTGATATTTTCATCATCATATGTTGTTGTTTTGGGTAAACAATCGGCTTTGACACAAATATGAGTGCATCCACTGTCAATAATAGCGCGTGTATTTTTATTATTAAGTAGCACATTTTCATATTGAAGGGAACCGTGATCACGTGGTTTGGGTGTTGTAGGAGCTATTTGTAAAACTGGGCTGTTATTCTCGTGTGACTCGTTTTCAGATCGTTGGTTGTTTACATTGCGTTGATTGAAGCGATTATTATTTGTTCCACGGGAATTTTGATTTTGTGGTCTACGAAAGTTATTGTATGGTTGCCTATTATTGTATGGTGGTCTGTTGTTTTGTTGTTGTTGATAGGTATTATTGTTGTGTTGGCGACGGTTTACTTCGCTTAGAGATTTACGCAGTGATGTAAAATATATATCAACTTTTTGTGCAAGATCATTTGGCTTTAGCCATTCTTCGCCTTGTGTGACAGCTATGTATGACTGAGTCTCTCGGTCAACTGTAGAATACAATTTATCTGAAACCATTAATTGGCATAAAGTGTCAAAGTCACTGACTTTTCTAATCTTGCAATAATATGCGAAAGTTGTTTGTAGTCTTGAAGCGAATTGTGTATGTGACTCATCTGCGAGTCTTTGCATACGGCGAAAATTAATTAGGCAATCCTGTGCGGTTGGTTGGAACTGACGTAGCACTGTATTTTTGACTTTTTCGTAGTCTTGGATATCATTATCCGAAATATTTAATAAAATGTGATTTGCTTTTTCGCCTAACATATTTATAAGTATTTCTGACTTCAATAACTCATCCCAAATATTCTTCGTATTAAATGCTCGTTCTAACGATGCGAAAAATAAGCTGTAATTTTCTGGACGGCTAGGGATTGGCATTGAAAGAGTTTTAACAGAACGAATAAGATTTTCGATGTTAGGTGAATCATCGGTTTCGGAACTTTTCGAAATATTATGTTGGGTTTCGGCATTGTTTTGAAGAGTAGCTAGTTCTATATTTCGTTCTATTTGAGCGAGTTTTACTTTTTCGATTTCTAATTTATTTCTTTCAATTTCTAGTTTAACATTTCTTTCATTAACCGTTTGTGCAATTAAATTTTTAACGAATTCGTTATCTTTCGTATAGGTCTCACTGGACTCAATTAGCTCTTTAATTTGAGTTAACGTGGGATTTTCTGGAAGTACGATGTCCAATTCAAAAGCAACTTTCACTAAATCTTCTTTTTTGGTATTTTTATACATCTTGAATAAAAAATAAGAAAACTTTTACCTTTTTGGTCGTTTTTGGTTTTGTTTCGTCGGCGATGTAGTAGAAATTTCTTACGTGCTCTGAAGACGATGTATTCCGTTTTATGGAGGTTACTTTTGTTTTTCGGATTGACGTGCTGTGGACCTCGTCGTCGTGGGTCGTCTTCTGCTTAGCGGCTGAAGATGGCTGACTCACGGGTGGCGTCTTCTGCTTAACGGCTGGAAAAATACCACTTTACGATGGGGTCGACGATGGCGAATGCAATGGCGACTTCGGCTTGGCGGCTGAAGAAGGAATCGCTTGACGATGGCGTAGGAAGTTCCTTTTGAAGCGGGAGTTTTCACTTTTTTCGTGACGATGTAGATTTTGGCATCGCTGATTTATTGCAGTGTAGATAAAAGTTCGTTTTTGTGCATGAGTTCGTGATTGCCCACCGTGGAGAGGAACTTTATGTCTGAACCTCGTGGGACTTGAACTTTCGTTTTGTAAAAGATTAAATTAAAAATTTTTAAAAAATATCGATTTTTGCGACGAGAGGCGGGTGGCAAGGCGGCGGTGAGCTCCCATGTCTAGTAAGGAGGAGGGGCAGTAAAGAAGAAAGCAACTCTTTAGTGTAGAAATATCCATTTAATAAGGTGCAGCTCTGAAGAATTACATCCTCTCTCCACCCTTACCGCCTTTACTAGTCACAAAAAGATGGCGGTTAAGGGCAGAGTTTCAATAAGTGGCCGATAGATGGCGCTGATACAACATGTATTACTAATAAAAGCTATAAAATGATATCAATTGAATAAAATTTAGAAATTATAGGGGAGCAACATGCAGGACTAAATTTTAAATGTAGCGACTTTTTTCATCATTTGGTGAATAAGATTTAAATAGCGATCTTTTAAAAGGTGTTTCGTTTATTATATTAATGTATATTTTTAGCCTTATAAAGGAGAAGTTAATTAAAAATTGTCACTTTAAGCAAGATATCATAATCATGAGATGTGTGGGCAATTCAAGGAACCAAAAAGCGTTTTAAACGAGTTGTCGTTCTAACCAAGTTTGACTGCTCACCTTGCATTAAGGGCCATTGCCGGATGGTTAGGATCCTGCGTGAGATTTAAGTAAGCAGCCCTCCTCAGCTGCTCCTCAATGACTAATGCTTGCTCCAGAAGCTGGAAGGGAAGAGGGCCAAGTTAATTGAAGGCAGGGGGATGATAACAATGCAAGTTCAGCAGGAAGGCAGGCTAACATAAAACATGATAAATTGGTATAGTTTGGTTAACCCTTAATGCCCCGAATTCGGAATTTTTTGTCTTTGAATATTTTAAAGTTAGCGACTGCAAGTAATTAGAATATAAAATGGTAAACAAATAGTTGGGACGTAAAATGCACATTGTGTCCCAAATTTATTTTCTCTTTTCTACTTATAAATACTAAATTACGCTGACTAACAATGACATTTTTTTGAATGAATATGAAAAGTACAGGGGGAAAATTGCTTGACTTCGTAGAATGGCTTTCCTCAATGGGCCTCAATAGTGTTTGGCGATGATGGCGAGAAATTGCCTAAACTGGAGTAAAGAAACTGGTTACTCCCCTTGTTTTTCTTTCACAGCAAACCTGATTCAGGACAGAGATCAGTGAACACTAGTCACATGTTTGTACCATGAATGAAGAACCGAAAGGAAAACTTGTTTCCTGTCGCCAATGTCTGCCAAGCAGACACAATAACGGGAATACTCCTAATAAATCAAGCAGTTCTTCCCCTGTACTCTTCATATGTTTAACTTTTTTTAGCCATGTGTTGAAACCGTATACTGCATTAATTAAAGTCCACTATAGTCTACTTTACCTCAAACGAAAAATAAAACAACCTCTTAGGTGGTACTTAAAGTACTGTCAGGGTATCACACGTTGGCGAAGGATATCTAAAGTAAAGGTTTTAGGACGACCACCTTTCCCCGTTTTCTCCAAATTGAACAATGAAACATCTTTTCACATGGTACTTGGAAGTACCGTTGTCAGTACATAAAGGTTTAGTTTAAAAAAAGAAACAGAAGTTACATCTTGCATCAGTCGAATTTTGTTGATGCGTACCTAACTTTATATAGATTATTGTGATAATAGAGAGTTGGAATTGGAAATATAAGTTTTGTTTTACCATAGGAAATACACCATGTTATTTCTTTTATAAATATATTCACTTACTAAAATTAACTCTACATGTTTTACGTGGTTATAACAAGTTTTCACCTTAAATTTTGTGAAAAGGTAAGTGTATTTACCTAACTAAACTTTTTACAAAAGAAATATTTTTACAAAAAAAAAAAAAACATTGTCTTTATAATGGTTGCAACTCACCTTGAATCGCCTAGCAAGGAATTTATTCTTTATTTCCAAGAAATTTCCTTTGCCTACATCCATCTTGAAAGGCTCGTTTATAATACTGAAGGCAAAATCATTCTGAATGTCTTGCCACCTTCCATAGCCATGTCTAAGCAGGGAGTTAAGGGACCACAACACGGATTTGTAAATTAAAATTCAGAACCTAAACTCTCAATTATACAGATAATTAAAGCAACATTGTATTAAAATTTTAAATTATAGATCATGTTTGAAATTTTTTCTTTCTATAGGCAACATTCTTTACATAGGCAGCAAAATAAACGCCACACTATTTTTCTGAAAAACTAGCTTTTCGCAGATTATAAGAATATACGAATAGAGCAGGGGTCGTAGTGGGACAATGCAAAATTTCAGGACAAACATTTAAGAAAAAATCAGGACATTATTTAAGCAATAAAATACAGTAGAATTTCAAGAAACGATTTTACTGACACTGCTATACAGGGTTCATACTCTTGATAGAGGGGGGGGGGGGGGTCAAGCCTTACTCAAGTACTATTTTTAAAAAAAAATCAGAAAAATTAAAACTACAAATTACTACCACCAGCATAATATCTGAATACTAAAATCGTGACTCTCCATTTTTTGGAAACTAAAACATGTCAAAAATTAGAAATCAATTCCAGCATAGGCTAAAGTAATAAAAATGCTTTAAAAAAATTTCAATGATGAACCAAAATATTTTATAACGTTCCAGCTAGGTCTTGTTATCACAAGCTCATAACACACGGATACTTGATCAGAAGAAAATATTCTGGTTGGCCCAACTTAGATTCAACAGGAGCTATGTAAATAACGCATACTCTTCCGATCACATAGAGTCAATTGTTACGAGGTAATGCGACGTCATAGGTGGATTTCGTGAAAATTGCTAGGCAGCAAAATAAGTAGATCAAAAAGCATCTATTAGACTTTTGGTCAGGAGAAGATGACCTGGAGCACCTGCACTGGCCGATATTTGAAGAAAGCTTAGTGTATCCTAATCTTAATTATCTAATCTTCAAATTTTAATTACATTTTTTACCTTTATTATTAAAATTAAATATTTAAACATGTTTATTATTGAAATTTAAGTATAGTTTTCATTGATATATAATAACGAGAATAGAAGATTTTATTTGGTTTGCATTAACGTCGGATAAAATTTGGGGCTCAGTGTAAAAGCCGAAAACTATTTTAAATGCTATGTTCAGAAATATAGGTTTAATAATATCATTATAACCAAGAATAGATATATATCACTTGCGGTTTCACTTGAAATTGGCAATCACATTGAGAAAATTTTGATATCCTATTTTGAAAATACCGAGCGGGAATGTTTTTTTTTCATACTCCTGTTTTTTGACCCAGGAGGAATAAAAACCAAAATAAATCGCCAAAATAGCCGCCAATGATTGAAAAAAGTATATGTTTACACAGAAATAGACAATTTTAACACTCAAATTTTCTGAAAAAAAGTCGCCTACAAATCAAAATAACCCCTTTAGTAGGCTAAATAGTCTCCAGTGGCAACAAAAAAATCCTAAGCAGCGGGCTTTGACAGGCCATCGAATTTTGGTTGGCCTAAAATTTGGTGATCTGTGCTGAACTAAAACAAAGAAAGAAACGGTACCTGATCCTACGACGATTACGCTATCAAATAGTAAATATTACGAGGAGTTGTGGTTTGGATGATCGATTTTTTCAGAAAAAAACCCACTGAAAACAAATCCCGAGACACTACTGGCGATAACTAGCAAATATACTACTGAATTGTTTTTCATGGCTGAAGAACCGATTTTTCACAAACAAATGTTTGGCAAAATAAATTTTGCTGTAAATATGGAAGCTTATCAATAGTTTTTGGCAGGTATGAAATGATGTTTGTTAGCACTTTTTTAAAAATTTCAGGACAGTGTGTGAAAATTAAGGACATTTCAGGACACAATTTTTTTTTCAGGAATTTCCGGAAAATCAGGACAACTACGACCCCTGGAATAGAGCTTTATTCAGGAGTGAAGAGGTTCAAACAGGGTTGGGTTATTCCCATCTAAAACTAATATTTCCCATTCCAGCAGAAAAACTGGTAAATACTGGGAAAAACCTGAATACATAATAATTTTGAAAAAATTTGATTTTAAAAAAAAATCATCACACTACAAGCACCATTTACCTGTTCTGTTTTTTTCTTCTGGGGTAGTTTATGATTGGCTATCAGGCCAACACCATATCTTAATATCCTTGCATAGCCAAGCCTCTTTTTAGATTTTAAAAAAAAACCTCAAAACAATCCACCTCTACACAAATATCCAAAAATAGATTTCTCCGTTCAAACCATCTCTTTTGAAGCAATGAAAAGGATACTTGACGATTCCAGCCAGCAGCCAGTAGTCGTGGCGCCGGTGCCAGATCTCGTACTCCCTGCCCGGCACGGCAGCTCTCTCCTCGTTCTGCCACAGCGTGTGCAGCTCCGTGAAGCCCCCGTCCGCAATGTTGAACATGAACTTGCGCTTCTCCCCCTCCCCTCCCTCCTTCGCCTCGTCCTTGATCTCGATCACCTCCGCCGTCTTGTCCGCTGGAAAGAGGTTAGGATTGAATTATTATCGTCGCACTAGAGCTACACGAGGGCTATTGCCGACGGGCGTCGTATTTTAGAACCTTAGCATTCCTTATTAATAGTGTTCAATTGAACTGTGAAATAATTAATTATTTTATTAAAAAAGGAGTACTTAAAGCGCCATTTTTTAAGGTTAGGTTTGAATTATTGCCAGCCCGTCGGCGCAGTGGTTAGTGTTCTAGCCTTTGGAGCTGCTGAGCTTAGGTTCAAATCCCAGTAAAGGCATGGATAATTGTGCTTGTCAATAAATGTTGTTATTTGTCTAAATGTTTGTGTCGTCCTTCTTTGTGTGTCTCTTGTGACTGTCTCTTCTGGCGAGCTGGGTAATGGGCTATAAAGCCAACACTCTCCCTTCTAGGGGGCGCAATCACTGTTATCATCATCTGACAATTTCATGTACAAAAAACAAAAATTTACAAGAATCGCTTTAACAGTCAATTCATGTTGCTCTCGAGTCATTTGATCAAAAAAATTGAGAGAACTAACTCCTACTGCTGCTTTAAAGTGTATTTTGAACCACTACATACACTTACCCCACGATTATAATAATTTTTTAGAAGGAATTTTAACTGAAAAAAAAATTAAACATAAATGTATATATCCGAATAAAACTAACCATCGATTCATTTATGTGTCAAACTTAAAATGCTCTTTTGATAAAAGTATGCGTTTGCAGAGATCATTCTAGGCGTTTTTCACGGGGCGCGGCGCCCTGCCCGCCTTTTTTTAATATAAATCCCGCCCTAAATGCCCTTTTTTACAAAATAAATCCCGCCCTCGTTGCCCTTTTTTACAAAATAAATCCCGCCCTCGTTGCCGATTTTCTTTTAAAAATGTCCGCGTTTTCCCGAGTTTTTCAAAAATTACTCTTATCCTACTTTCTTTTTCAAAAGTTTATTTAAACCAGGTTATGTTATATTATACTTTTAAACCCGTTTTTCTAAACTTAATTATTAAAAATACCTAAGATAATCGATTTTAGAATTAGATAGACGATCGAGAATTTTGAGCAAAAATACTGCCGTGACAAGGGGTTTCCACAACACCCCCCAACTTAAAAAAATTCTTTCCTTCATTCTCGGTCTATATCGATGAAAACTAAACTTAAATTTTGATAAATAACAAGTTTAAATAATAGATTTTAATAATAAAAGTAAAAATTTTAATTAAAATTTAAAGGATGAATTAGGATTGTATTACAATAAAATGTCTTCAAATATCGACCAACGGGTGCAATCCCCCATTGAAAGAGGATCATCTTCATCCGGACCAAAAATATGCAGTTCATGCTTACTGATTTGATTATTTTGCGGCCTAGTAATTTTTTTAGAAATCTACTGATGACGTCACATTGCCTATACTCAATGATTTTGACAGTTCGCTGGCTTTGATGTGTTTGCGTGATCGGGAAGAGTGTCGCAATACTTTTGTAGCTCTGGTACAGGACTAATTGGACCAACCAGAATCTTTTCTTCTAATCTATCGTTTTCAGTCGTGACCTTGTAATCACAAAAACAGCTGAATTTTTTTTTTTTTACTTTTGAAACTTGGGCTCTTTTTTTTATTTTGTCCTACACTGGGGTTTAAGATTGGTTTTAGTTGGGTTTTTTTTTATGGAGTGTTGGCTTATACACGCTATATATAAATAAATTTTTGTTTGTAATTACTAGTTCTTGAATTTTTCTGGAAAAAATTCTTGAATAGTATGCAGTAGAACTCCAATTATCTAAGCAATTGGAATTCGAACCTAACCACGTTCACATAATTGGAAATTTGGATAATTGGAGTTAATTGGAGAAAAGATATATTGTAATCAATTACTCAATGTACTGTTGGGCTGTGAGATAATGAAGTTTTAATTTCGGTTTAACCAAATCCAAATTATGATGTTTGGGTTATAGCTTTTGTTTCAGTTTGAGTTGTATCTTTTTATAATAGTTTTTTTTCTTTCAACTTATATTAGAATATTGGAAAAGTGTACAAAATTTTTTATGGGATCTATAACAAACTCGGCCTATTTTTGTGTTTGTCTCTGTTTGATGTCATGCTTAGTAATATTTTTGGTGGGTACAAAAAAAATTACTAGACATGACATTGAATAAAGAGGAACAGTAACAGGTGTGCCAAGTTTAATTTTTCTGGTATTCTTATAGTCAGCACCTCTTTGAATAATTGGAGTTCTGCTAAACTTGGAAAAAATGTATGAACCATGCTTTTAATTTTAAATGCTAGAGCTGAATGCAAATAAAATCCATGTTTGTTTGATTAGTAGCATTAATGATTTTCACCACTTCGCTCGAGGAGATCTGTTTGCAGTCTGGCTCGTTGTTAGGCATAAGTGCCTCATTATGTTCCTTCACTTACTAGAAAAGATGTTTCATAAAATGATGGAGTAGAAAACTAATAAATATTTAATTTGGTATGCGAGTGTATTTTCTATTTTCTAAAAATCCGAAAAAACTATTTTATCGCATTTTAGATGCCCTAAACTTTTTGCAAGTGCCCTTTTTATATTTAAAGCACCCTGCCCATTTTTAATTCTAGAATGAACTCTGGCGTTTGTAGATTAAATTGTTTTGTGAAAGTTTAGTAAATGTGAAGTGCCATACATCAGGCATGAAAGGGCAAACTAATCAAAAAGGCTGAACTCTGAATTTCCATTTTTTGCACTATCGGCATAACGATGTACAGCACACCAGTTAAAAATTTAGTTATATTAGTTTTTATTAAATGCACACACATAGAAAATTATGCTTAACTAATGCAATTTAGCCTTACTTTAAATCTGTACATCGATGCCATATCAAATCATATTTAATTTTTTTTTAAACCTGATAACTAACGAATTACCCCTATACTAGAAAAATATAAAATCATAACACAAGTACCATTTAAGGAGCTAAGATCACCCCCATTACATTGCAAGTCAGGTTGGATTTAAGCTGGGAGGAATATAGCAATAACTGCAGCACAAATCAATCTTTGTGTAGCACTTGATTAATTTTATTAGCAAGTTAGCCAAACAACACATTGATAATTTGTTTTGTTAATCAGAACATTATAAATTTAAATATTATATAATACTATACTACTAAATGTACTCTTGGATTTTTTTGCCTCTTAGGGATTGAAAAGGTTTATACAAAATGAGAAGAAAAAAAATTCAAACACTTCACCATTCCAAAAAATTCAAGGACTCAAAATTCACTAACTACCTAAATATATAAAGTGTGTATAAGCGGGCGCTCTAATTTTTTAAAAACTAAAAATTGTCTAAAATGAGAAACCCTAGTATAGACCGAAGTAGAAAAAAAGGTTTAAACGTAAACCCCCCAAAAAGTATTTTTTTCATTCCAGCTGTTCTTGTGATCGTGACTCACGGACACCTGTGAATCAGACACTCGATCAGAAGAAAATGTTTTGGTTGGTCGACTTATCCTAAACTGGAGCTACAAAAGTAACAAGACACTCTTCCGATCAGAGATAGAGAACTGTCAATCATTCTGATGCAATGTGACGTCATCCGTAGATTTCGTGGAGAGATTTCAATGAAAGATGGCAGTGGCCGATATTTGAAGACCCAATCTTATTTCATCTTCAAACTTTAATTATATTGTTTATCTTTATTATTAAAATTTATTATTTAAACTTGTTCTTCATTGAAATTTAAGTTTAGTTTTTATTCATATAGACCGAGAATGGAGGAAACTATTGTTTGCTGGACGATAATTAAAGGAAACTTACTATAATCTAATCTTAATTCATCTTCAAATTTTAATGAAATTTTTTATCTACATTATAAGAATCTGTTATTTAAACTTATTGTTTATTGAAATATTAGTTTAGTTTCACCTTATTACGGTGCGAAGAAAAAGTAAACAATTGTTTACAAAAAAAAATTCAAAGAGACGTGTTACGATGATCACATTTGAAATATTTTCCAATTCTTAGCCTAATTGCATGTATGTCTCGTTATTTAACATAGCTGTGGTTCAAGACGGATCTTTAAACCAAACTTTAACGAATCGTAATATTTATTAGTTCGCAGCGAAACCGCACAAGTAGTGACTAGCTATTTTTATAGTTTTAGTTCAAACGGACCTGTCAATCAAAGTTCAACGCCTCGTCCTCGTAATTTGTGCCTAATTTGAAAAAAAATCGCAGTGTCTTATTTTTATAGTTCAAGGATTGGTGAACCTAACCTAGTAATTTTTGCTTGCACATATGCGGCGAAATTGCAGTAGATTTCGGTATTTTTATGGTTCAAGACGGATCAGTCAACCAAACATCGACCCCTCATAATGTCTTGTTTTGTCTCGCCTAGTTTGATCTTAGGACCCCCCCCCCCATACATATATGGGTCAGAATTTCTCAACGGTTCTGCATCGATCTCAGGATCATCCAAAATGAGATTAAAAAAGGCGGAAAACTTTCATGCCTGATACATTGAAACATTTCAATTTAAACCAGCTAGCCATAACCTGATTGTTAAAAAGCAACAGTTAAAAAAAGGCATTTATACAATAATAGATTTCCTTTAGATATTTCAAATCACAAACTTCAACATACCACTTTTGTCTTTATTTTCATTGGATTTATTATTTTCTTTATCAGCATCCTTATCTTCATCTTCAAATACTTCAGGTTTCTCTTCTAAAGAGACAAACAATATTTAGAAAAACACATTATATGGCAGAGAAAATAGCTTATTTAACTTTTTTTTGTTCCCTTACCCTTCTTTTCAGTAGTAGAGGGGGTTGAAGAATCGATTTCCATGACTTCATCTTTGTCTTCTTTTTCCTTCTCTTTCTCTTCAGGTTTCTTTTCTTCTACCTCTTCTTCGTCCTTGATTTCAACAACTTCTTCTTTATCTTCCTTCTCTTTTTCTTTGGGCGTTTCTTCTTTTTCCTTAGCAGGAGCAGGCTCCTAGAAAATACAACATACTTTTGATGCCTTTGTAACTTTAAACATGACAATCACAAACGATTACTTATTTTTTGCTGTCTTTCCAAACTGTGGCTATATTTTTTGGTACTAAATCCACAGCACAGTTGAAGCATGCACGATAATTTAGAGATCAAGAATAAATCAATTAAAAGTACACCATGATTGAAAAGTTACTTCAAATAACTGTCTAACCATGGTTTTAATTTAGCTTGGCAAGTAAAACATTACCTTTATAAGTCAGCTAAGTTAGTAAAGAAAAAAAAGTCAAGGGAAGTCAATCCTATTGTCTTCTATAAACAAAGGTCTGTTTACAGGTATTTTTATCTTTAAAAAACAGGCACCTTGAATACTATAAGCACCGGAATTTTCGATTTTAAGGATTGCTCAAGTTTTAGATCTCGGAAGAGGATTTTGACAAATTTATAATCTTCATATCTATTATTTTGACGATTATTTTTGGCAAGACCATTGGAAACCACAATAAAAATATTGCTTTTTACAATTTTTAAAAAAAGTTAATACAACTGTAACTAAACTTATTTTAAAATTGAAAAAATGGAGGATTTGGTGACATTTTGTGACTAACGACAGTTGATTTCGAATCCTGGTCATACCATGCTTAAAAATGGACTTTTCTTCTTTTATATCATAGTCCAATAATGGGGTTGTTTCACATCGTGGAAAGCAACAAATCCAACAGTTTGTCATCAGTTGTTGTCTGGAATTACTTTTGTTTGGGTATTCGAAAATGAGTTTTCTAAGAACATTTTACTCAGTAAAATCTAAAATGCTAACTTCTTTCTGTGCAGTTCGTTGTTCAAAACATTTGTCAAGAAAAGCTTGCATAGAACAAAAAGTTTCTTTTAATCTATATTGGCCATTTTGAGAGTGTAACCGAAGCAACCAATTAAACCGCAGTACGGGAAAAAATGAAAACAAGAGTGTTACATCATATGACACATTCCCATGGAATTATCATGAGTTAATAATTCACTTGCTAAAAATTTAAATATACTTTTCAAAACTAAACGCCAAAACCTTTCTACCCCATAACAAAACTTCCCATACCTCCTTCACTTCCGGCTCCTTTTCCTTCTCTTCAGAGGAGGAGGTCGAAGGCTTTTCCTCCGTGCCGCCCTCCTCCGTCTTGACTACTGGGGCCTCTTCGGACGCGTTAGGGCCTGGTGCGGGTGTGGAAGCTGGGGTCGGGGCAGGGGTAGACTCCTTGCTGTCGGTCGGGGTGCTACCGCTGCCGCTTGTTGGGGCAGATGTGGTGGGGGTGGCGCCATCTGTGGGCAGTTTATTCGGGGGAAGTTCCCCGGGCGGGATACTGTACAGACCGTTGATGTGCTCGAATTCTTGCACCTGTTTGGGGATTGAATGCAAGGTTAAATTAAAATGTTAGGCTTGAAACAATTCTATCTCAGGGTACTTCAAACTATGTAGATAAGCTTTTTGCCCCTTCTATATCATATACGTATGGAGAGTTGTACGTATAGAGAGCAGGGCTAGAAAAATCTCACAATTTTTACATGCCCTGTCGGGCATGTTTGTATTAGAAATACATGCCCGAATAAAACTTTTACATGCCCAAGCTCAGGCCGAGCGAAAAAGGGAGGAAGGGAAAGAAAGCTGTACCCAGGCATGAGTTTGGCAAAAATAACAAAAGCTGAAACTAAAATGCATGATTGGACGCGTATATTTTTTTTAAGCAGTTACATTGTGAAGTAACTAATTTCGATTTAAGATTAAAATTATCAATTTTCAAGAAGCAACGAATGGATATGTTGGGGATTTATTAATGTTTATTTAAATTAATTTATGGAAAGGTATTTTTGATGAAATTTTTACTTGCCCGGTCGGGCATGTGAGGCGAAAAAAATACATGCCCGATTGGAATTTTTACATGCCCCGGGCATGTCGGGCAATATAATTTTCGAGCCATGATAGAGAGTATGTACTAATAAAGTATTATGGGTTTGCAGTTAAAATCAAATATTCCCTCCAACAATTTAAAATGTTCATCCTATACAGTGAAAAAAATGAAGTCGAAATATAAGAGTTAAAAAAAATTATATATTTGAAGTAAATGGATTTAAAATACCCCTCAATAATTTAAATTGGCACATAAATTATTAAAATTTAAAAAAATTAACCCTCTAATGCATGAATTTTTATTTTCATCCCCAAAAAAATATATATGTATCTTTAATACTCACACATTATGGCGAAAATACTAAAAAAAAATTAACTGCATTAGAATTTAAATAATTTCAATTTTTTAAAAAAATTCTATATGACAAAAAACAACTGCAAAATTCCAATTTTGATAATAATGAATAGAAAACTAGTAAAAATATTTCAAAATACCCTTTTTAACTATGATTAATTTTTCAAAATAATTTATTAGCATTTAGTACTAATATTATTATACTTTGAATACTGCCAAAGACGCAATTTCACAACAGCTAATAATTTCACTTTTTAATTTTGAATACACTTTTACTACTATCATCTATGAGGATTATTAGTAACTAAAACTTTAAAATAAAATGTAATAGATGAAAAAAAAACACGGATTTGTCTTGGAGGAACTCTAATTTAATAGAATAAAGTGGATTATGTTTGTTAAGTTATCACGCAATTTGTGCCGGCAGTGACGATACGTGACGTCACAATATTAGGATCGCCGTTTAAGCCATGACGTCACGGGCAGTCTCGGAGTTAACAACAGCTCCGCAGATGCCGGGTCACATGACCACGTTGTTTTGACTTCGTGGCGAGTGGGAGTTCACTCAGTCTCTCTCTTTGCTCTTCCGACCGCGGTGACCGGTATTTGAAGTTCACAATGAACTTTATTTTCTTATTTAAACTAAACTCGCTCAATCTTAAACGTTCTTCATAGTTTTATTTCTTCAAATTAAGTAAGACTGTTTTGTTTATTTCTACTGTTTGTCTCCAATATGTTTTAAGAAGATTTTTAATTAAAGTTTTACTCAACCGTTAATTTGTCTATTATTTATTTAAGTTATTCTTCATCTACTGCCATGTAAGAGAGCCACATGTCAGAAAGAGGCTATTAATGTTACTTGTTACCAAACGGTAACAGTATGCATTAGAGGGTTAATGGCAAAATTTCTTTGAAAAATAAGATATATTTACCTCTCCATATACAAAATATATAAAAGTTACCAATCTTCTTTAAAAACAAGAATAACTAAAAAAAACTACTTGAAGAGTGTAAAAATTGTGATTTTTATGTCAATGAACATGTTATTTCCTCCCTTAATGATAACAAGTTTCCCCTTTTTCATAAACTTCAAGTTAAGTATAGTATTTTATTTAACATTTGCAAGTTCCATTTTTAACGGACCAAAGTTCGAACTAACAACAACAAAGGCAATTTACATGTTTCCATCTTATCGTCACATAGCATGTCCTTCCACTAAGCTCTTCATTTGAGAGTTATACAATGTTTAAAAAAAATACAATGTCTCAATTCCCAAAACAAGAACTTAAGGCTGCTCATCACCCCCATTCCCTGTCCTCCTTCGATCGGGCTGGCTAATGTTAAGTCTATGGGGAAAAAGTGGTTTTTGTTAAAAAAAAAAGCGCAAAGAAATTATAGGAATATTGTGATGCGGTTTTTTTTTTAATTCATAAAACTCCAATAAAATTGTGCTTTTAGAGGTTATTTTTTTAAACACATTTTTTGAATTTTTTAAGAGAAAAAAAATTTTGATTAAAAAAAAGTAAATAACGTTGTTTAAAAAATAACCTCTATAAGCACAACTTTATTGGAGTCTTATGAATTAAAAAAACGCATCAAAATATTCCTATAATTTCTTTGCTTTTTTTTGGAACAAAAACCATTTTTTCCCCATAGACTTAACATTAGCAAGCCCGATCGAAGGAGGACAGGGAATGGGGGTGATGAGCAGCCTTAACAAATGCTTCCTGAACCAATAAAAATAAGTGGCCATACCTTCTTGCGTATGAGGGACATGACGCCGATCCTCGTGAGAACGTGTTGCCGGGAGAGCCCCTCCCTGGGCACCCCGTCGGCAAAGGTCTCGGAATTGTCAGCACCAGGTTCACAAAGGTGCCGCATAAACAGAGAAACGTAGGCCTTGAAATTCTTTTCAGACTTGCCTCTCAGATCACGCACCAACCTGCACACACACACACCACATCGGTTTTTGTTAAATAAAGGTGTTTTAAATGGGCAAAAATTACTGTTACAAACTATAAGTGAAACTCAAAAGCTCTATTTTTTGTTTTTAAATATGGTTTTAGTGATAGAATCAGAATCCCTCACCATTAGCCCATTATTGTTTCATGGGATAAAATGAATTAAAACATTTAATAGACATCCGCCCTGTCATACACTGGCAGCAGCCATTCCATGCGCTGTCACTACCAGTTCTTGTTCGGATTTCTAGAGTCTTGATTAAATTGAAATCAATAAGTCAATTTTCGAATATTTTTTGTTTTTGATTATGGCTTTCGGACTATTCATTTTAATCACTAAAAACACAACGTTAAAAGGTTAAAAAAAAAAGGTGGCTAACAACGTGTTTGTTAGTCATTCAGATTGTAAGACATGGCAATAACTCAAGTGAAAGTGCAAATTGTTCTTACCATTGTGAATTAAATGCATCTTGAGGCGGCATGCCGTAGCGCATGATTGCGTTCAAGAAGGCTTTCCTCTGTCTGGCGTTGAATCCCAGCACCTACCACAGCGATAACATTTATTAGCACAAAATAATCTAATCATATTAGGGAAAATTATTAAAAACAACTCAAATAATCCTTTACATTTTACAAAAGATAATGAAATTAACCCTTTCACTCCCAATGATTCCAATTGGAACTAGTATTTTGCGATTTTTTTTCCTCACTAAGTTAAACTCGCACTTATTTGGAATTAATTTTATTAAATTCTTCATACCTTTTTCGATTAAGTTACATTTTCTTTTTGTTAGTTTTGTTTGCCTTCCTTTATGGTTAGATGGAAGAATCATGTCTTTTGAAAAGAATTAAATAATATTTGCTGTAGTTAAAGGAAAATATGAAAAACATGGTAAACATAAAATTCGCACTGAAACAATTTTATTAAATAAATCGCCATTCCTGCATTCCTCAAGCTTGCATTTTTAAATGGGTAAAAATTTAAATTCAACTATTTTTAATGAATAAAATTGATTTTTGTGTGTGATTTTTTTATTTAAAATTTCCCCCCTGCAAAAAAACAATGAAAAATTGCGAAATAATTCAGTTGAAGTTGAACGTCTATTTGCATGTGTTTTGAAGTTTTCCGGGAATCAAACATCCAAATCAAAAACTTCCCATAAGAATACGAATTTCATACAATCTCATGCGAGATCACCAGGGGAGGGATGAGCATAATATCAAAAAATATCACCATGGGATCAGGGTAAAAAAAATCACTCAAAATTGCATCATGTAATTTATTGATGCCCCCTTAGGTGATTAAAATATGAAATCAATAGTGACAAAACAGCACTCACTTCAATGTTTCCACCGACTCTGGCCAATAATGGTGGCAATGGCTTATCTCTCTCGTTTTGACCCATCCTGCCTTTACGGCCTCGGATGCCCTTATCTACAAGAAGAAAAAAGAAATTACATTAAACATGAATCCAGGGTTGTCAATTGAATCCATTGCTTCCCTGACTTTTCCAGGTTTTCCTAAACAATTTTTTTAACAAATTAGTTTTAAAAGTCGATTTGTAATGCCCTAAAGTTTTTTGCGTTATTTGCTGAATGGAAAGCCAAGTCATCACTCATAGTGCCTAAAGTGGATTCATAATCATCCTTATATATCATGAGAAACCAGGATGTGTCTGGACATTTTATTGAAGAAAGGTATTTTCAATAAAAAAAATACTTTATTTAGATTAAGGTACATCCGAGTCAAATGAACCATACATTTACATATCAGTGTGAATAAAATAAATCAGAAATTAAAATTCTCTGTTAGATTTTGGAATTACAAAACACAATTCTAGTTAGAAAATAAGAATTTAAAGTTGTCCAATCAAGAAACTGGGTATCAGTGCAAATTTGTCAAATTACTTCTCGACGTTAAGATAATTGATTTGCCTTTATACACTGCTCAAAACAATTAGGGGAGCGCATAGTTTAAAAACCCTTTCATTCCCAATGATTCCATTTAAAATCATCAGCTTGCAATTTTTTCAAACTAAGTTGCGCTCACACTTACTTATCCTTAGATGGAAAATTCATGTCTTTTGAAGAATCGTTCTAATTAAATGAAAATATGAAAAACATGTTAAAATAAAATTTACTCCCAAAATTTCATGAAATAAATTGACCCAAAATTCTTAACGCTTCCATTCTTCGAAGTTTAAAAATTGATTTCACCTTTTTCTTTACAAAGTTTTGAAAAAATTATTGTTATAATTTATTCATAAGTTATGATTTAAATTTGTCCTTCTTAAATTTTAGTTTAAAAATGATTTTTTCCCGTTTTTTTTTACCATTTCATTCTGGATGCATAATGAATTTATTTCACAAATTTTAGATTTTTAGAATAAAAAAAAAGGAAAAATGAATGGGTAAACAAAAAAAGGCAAAGTGCTCCCCTAATTGTTTTGAGCAGTGTTCTATGTCTACAGAATAATAAAATTGCAGAAACCAAGCCTAGAGTTTAAAAATCCGGACCAACACATGAAAGCAAAATTCTCACCTTCTTTATTCTCTTCGAAGTCATCGTCATCTTCATTGTCATCTGAAAAGCATGAAGCAACATGAACGGATAATGGCATTGGTACGTAATATACCAAGTGGTTCTACATCTAAATAATCTAACATTCATAACACAGCTTTTTTTAAAAATAAACAAGCTTATAGTTTATTTTAAGGAAATTCTAAGGGTAACAAAATTGTATCAGCAATTCCATTTACGAACTCATTTCAATAAGTAATGAACTATTGTTCCAATATTGCAAGAATGGAATAAATAGGAGATTTTACATTTGTGTTCCAATAATAATATTCACATAACTAGCCATTTTTTTTTTAGTTAATTTAATGTGCAGCAATGTTAAATTCAACACACACAAAAAATCAAGACCTTTTAAGCAATTTTATAGGAATAACTTTAAATTATGAACAATATAGAAAATTAAAATAAAACAAAATTAATCAAAACAACTAGAATAAAAACTTTTCTGAATTAAAAAAAAATTATATTGTTTTCAAAGAATTCCAAACCAAAATATGATCTTTAAAGTAAATACACAAGCTCTTCTGGGATATTTTTAAAGCATATTTATTTTACAAGGCTAATAACAACCCCAACATGACTTAGAACTGCTAACCAATATTACCATCTAATAGATGAGAAACGTGACTAATGAGAATTGAATTCAAAACAAGGTTGCCTTGTTATTTAAAAAGATAAATTAAATTAGTCTTAACAGTCCATAAACTAAGTTTTCTTCAAATGGCGTACTACGGTATGAAAAAACTACAAAACCTCCTGCACCGAAGACATCCTTTACCAGATGCAACGAAGACTAATCTAAATACTGCATAAGTTTTCTTTATATTGTTTATTTTTAAACACAAGAAAAACTACAAACACTCCTGCACAAAAGACAGTCCTGTCCTTTACCAGATGGAACGAAGAAGCCAGAATTGCAGCCAGACAGATTATCCCAGTATACATAATTGCAGTCAAGACTACTAGTCTAAATACTGCTGTAGGTTTCTTTATATCGAGTCTTTTTAACACAAGAAAAACTCCAAAATCTTCCGCACAAAAGATAGGCCTTACCAGAAAGAAAGGAGAAGTCAGAATTGTAGATTATCCTGCCACACGAAAATTGAAATCAGTAGTCAGACTCGCCTAAATACTACAGTAGGTTTCTTTATATCGTGTTATTAGTCTTTACATTGTGGCATTTTTAAACGCAAGGCAAAACTACAAACACTCCTGCACCAAAGACGGCCCTGAACCCTTACCAGATGGAACGGAGAAGTCGGAATTGTAGTCGGACAGATTATTCTGCCACGTGGAATAAATAGTCAGACTCGCCTAAATACTACAGTAGGTTTCTTTATATCGTGTTATTGGTCTTTACATTCAAACACTCCCGCGCCAAACACAGCCCTGTCCCTTACCAGATGGAACGGAGAAGTCGGAATTGTAGTCAGACAGATTATCCTGCCACGTGGAATCGTCCTGCGGCCCCATGGCGTCGTTGTAGTTGACCTGCTTGCGGACCCGCTTGCCCTTGCCCAGAGTGCGAGCCATGTCCTCCTGCTGCTGCTCGTAGTGGTGTCTCAGCAGCTTCTCCCAGTAGGCGGGGTCGGCTGACTCCACCTCCTGCTTCAGGATTTCGGTCTCTGGTTCCTGGAATAAACGGATTCAGATCAGGATTAGGCTTGATTATGTATTATTGACTAATATTTCTCATCCCAGTGCAGGGTGGCTACAGAAATTGAAAGGTAAAATTTCCTGAGATTTCCCTGATTTCCAGAATATTTCCGTTCTTTCTTCTTTAAAATAATACAAGAATATAAACAAAAGCTGAATTCACTAGCATTTTTATAGCATGCTTACAAACAAAACTATAGAGAACGAAACAAAACAAACTCATTCCAATCTGAGCGCGCTACTGCTAAAAGTGGGTCGGTCCGGAGTGAACGGGTCCAAAAGAAAGGATCCACAAAGGGAACGATTATTCGGATCCTCTACATCGCGTTCCGAGCACGTTGGTAATGGGTAGGTCCAGAGTGAACGAGTTCAAATGAACGGATCCACAAACGGATTGGTTCCTCTACGTCGAAAAAAAAAATCCGTTATCTTAGAAATTTAAAAATTGGGGGGTTAATAGGTAAATTTCCCTGAGAATTCCCTGATTTCCCGGCCTTGTCGCCACCCTGCAGTGGAAAAAAATAGTAAATACCGGGAAATACTGGAAAATAACGGGAAATAGCTCCTTATTTCAGGAAAAACTTTTCTTTCTGGATATACCATACTGACAAATTCCTTTCAATAAATTAAAAAAACTTTTATAAAAGTAAACATCAGTTTTACTTTTTTGTTTATATCTTAATCTTTGTATTTTGGCTGTCATTGCAAATTGATGGGTCAATCAGGGATCCTGTATAAAATCTTTCAAACAAGGTTTGAATTTTGTTCTGAGATATCTGGCTTTTTTGCTACATGATGCTAGATTTATCATCATCATCACACTAGAGCTACACAAGGGGTTGGGGACAGTTATGGTTTTTTACAGCAATTGACTTCATTTGCTACATGATAGTAGAAAACACAAAATTATGATATGATATTATATATATATCTATATATATATAATAAATATATATATATATATATATATATATATATATATATATATTTATATATATATATATATATATATATTATATATATATATATATATATATATTTATATATATATATATATATGGCTTAACACTAAAGAAACTGGGACATGCTTATAATTTTTTTTAACAAACTAAATAGTTTAAGTAATTACACCAATGTGAAGTTTTCAATGGGATTTTCATTTAAAAATTTTCTATTATATAACTTTTAGGACATTTTATACTACCAACTGGGTAGGTAATACTACCAATGGAACACTTGATTTGTGACACTTGGGGCAAATATCTCTTAATGATTCATTTAGGTTAAGTTTGTCAAACAAGTGATTAGTTTTTGAATTTTTTAGATTACTTACAAAGAGACGCTAAAATTTATAGTTTTAGAAAAAAATTAAACTGAATACATTTTCCCTCTCCAATTGCATTGCAAATCAGACGTGTTAAAACTGCGTTAACCGTGCAAGAGATAAAATGAAACACAATAGTGATAGAAAGACTGTCTTACTTCTTCAACCTCCTTTGTCACATAAGCAGCAACTTTAAAGGAACTTAGGTAGTCGTTAGCCCACAGCTCTTTCTGCTCAATGCCTTCTTGAGTACGATCAAGAAGCTCATCAATAGCTTTGTTGTCGTAGTGAATTGTGTCCTCTGCAACAAAAATCACAATTGTAAATGAGTCAAGAAAATTTCAAATAGTTTTTTTTCTCATTATTTGATAATATTTGGTAGTAACATATGGTAAGATCAATTATTAATTTATACACCATACATAAGCAACAAACCAAAACAGTCAAACAATGTTAATGTGAATTTACTTAATGTTACATTTTAGATAAGATGACCCAAAAGCCTTTATTAGTTTGTTTGAATATATGATAAAATATCAATTCTGTGTGAATTGCTTAATCTTGCTTAGCATTCCAACTTTCAAATTTCTTTATATAAATTGTCCATTTTTCAAAAAACAAGTGCTGTTGAAAATTTAAATATATAAGAAACTGTTTTTACCCTAGTTCTTTTTATGCATAATTTAATAGCGGTTTTAATATATATTAAAAATAAGTATTCTTTTTAATATCTTAAGTATTTTTGAATACATTTTAATAATTTTATAAGTTGTTTATTTAAATATTTTTTTGTGCGCTTTCATCAATTCCAAAACAAGTTTTGATTGTACTTTGCTATTTCTTTTCCAACAAAGTAAGATTAATAATGGAGAGAAAATTAAAACCATGTGGCGTTTGGGCCCATGATGCATATATTTACCCAGATCTTCCACTTTCCCCCCACCACCTTTCCCCTCGTCGTCCTTAAAGAGGTCTTCTGTGCCAAACCTCAAAATGTCGTCCAGTTCTTGTTTGGACATGTTTTGGGAACGGCTGCCCAGACCTGGCCTCACCACAAGATGCGTAAGCATCATCTTTTTCTTGGCAACCTACATGGAAAACAAGGTGAAAATTGAAAATGAAAATTGGCGTTTTTGAAAATGCTTGTATTAGAGTTTTAATGAATAAGTTATGCTGTAAATGGTGTTGGATTTTTAGAGCTGAAGGTTAGCAACCAAAATTGCTGTAACTGAATTTGAAATTTCATTTTATTTTTAAATTTATTTAGATATTTAGCAACTTATATGCTACACAACCTGACCGATTTTCAGTTTCTGAGATTCATTCATTTAACTATGAAATCATCACTAAATTTTCCGAATTTACATTTTATTTACCTAGTTTTGGTTTTAAAAACTATAAAAAACAAAATAGAGACTTATTAGAATTTATAGCTAAAGCAAATAAACTATACAGTACTGCAAAATTAAATAAGTCAGTCATCCTAATATTACATCCAACTTCTTCATTCGACACACTACCTTAACAAAATTAATACAATTTAATAGATCTCTTCAATTTTGCAAGAAATAACTTTTAAAAACTTTAGCTCATAAAACATTAAAAACTAACATAAACATTGAAATTATATAAATTTCTAAATATCAACACCAAAATCAAATAAAAACAAACCTGTGTAATCCTTTCTTCAACGGAAGCCCTGGTTACAAACCGATAGATCATAACTTTGTTCGCCTGGCCAATACGATGGGCACGACTGAAAGCCTACAAAAAAAAAAAAAAAAAAATTATTATCCTAACATGATTTTTGATAATAGGAATGTTTCAGCTGATGTAACGTTCTTGTTTTCATTTTTCTCCATATTTCGATTTTATCCTCAAAGTAAACGTAGTTTTCATCTGCTACCAAAAATAGACGAAAAGAAACTTTTCTTTCTGTGCAAGCTTTCGTTGATAAATTGAATTTGAACAGCCACTAGCACAGCAAGTTAGCATTTCAAAAAATAAAAACTAATATTCTTAGAAAACACACCTTTCAAATACTAAAACAAAATTCCAGAAAAATGAAAACAAGAACGCAAAGCTGTTGCCACCGACGGGGCGAAACAACCATATTACTTGAATAAAAATTAAAAGAAAAACTATTTCCTACCTGGATGTCATTATGGGGATTCCAATCAGAATCGTAAATTATAACTGTGTCTGCAGTGGCCAAGTTAATACCTAGACCTCCTGCCCTGGTGGAAAGCAGGAAAGCGAACTGTGGGGCACCAGGAGCTGAAAGGAAAGCATTAAAGTTGTAACCTCTACAGTCAAAGTATTATCTTTGTTTGTACAACTTTATGTGGCTTGTGAATGGCAACTGTAGATAATGAGAATTTAAATATAATATCTGGTAAAAGAACGACTTTTAGTAATAATAAATGCCTCGCTAAGTTATTTAGAAATATAAAATAAGAAGTAGCGACTACTGCAAATTATCCTATTTCAAAATAAAAAGTGCAAAATGGATCTTTAAATAAGGTGAATTTTATTGAAATGGGAATCTTAATTGATCAATTGGTTACGATAACTACTTTGTTACAATAAACTTAATCAGAAAGCTCATTTTTGACAAGGAAATTTTCTTACCAATTTTTGTTAATGGATTAAACATAATTGATCAATTGGAAAACTAAAATGCAAAAAAATTATGAAGAAATTTGATCCTTACTATTAAACCGATCGATAGCCTCTTGCCTCATTCCACCGGTAATACCACCATCAATTCTCTCATACTTGTACTGCTCGGCTTCTAAGAAGTCCTCCAAAATGTCTAACATTTTGGTCATCTAGGAATGAAGTATATTATTAGAAGCCTTACTTTAAACAAAAAATACAATCTATAAAATCAATACATAATCAATCAAAACAATACATAAATTATGCAGAACCAAAGTTAAAGAAACCTAATGGTATATCCTATTTATTCTTAAAACTAGATATACTGGTACCGTTAGAGTAATATATGTAATACGGAGGGTTAATATTGTTTCAACTAGGGGGGTTAGACCCATGATGGTAGAAAATGTGTTTGATGAAAAAAATCCAATCATTTTACACTTATATTTGCGCTCAAATGAGATCATAACAGTTTTTTGCCATCAGTTAATCAGTTTTAATATAACAAAGTATTATATCAAATAACAAAATACTTCTGAAAGAAGAATCCAGCACTTAGGTCTCTTTACCTGAGAAAATATAAGTACTCTGTGGCCATCATTGTGCAGCTTTCTCAACATTTTTTGAAGGAGGATTAGTTTCCCACAAGCTTTCACCAGATTGGAACCTTCATATGCTCCATTGGGGAGTTTAGGAGCTTCCTACAAAAAAGAATAAACAATGTAAAAACAAAGTAAATAATGTAAAAAGAAAGTTTTATAATATTTTATATCTCCTAACGAAATAAGCATCATAACTAGGTAGGGAGCACGCACCCTTTTAGCTATCGCTCACCTATCAGCACTATACGGCATGTAAATATATTTAAACAAAAAAACTGCTTTCATTATAACTAATTAATATCTTTAAAATTATACTCTATTTTAATGGTAAAATAACTTTCATTTGTATTTTTTGGTAAGTTTTTCGTGAGTACATGTCGCAACCTTTATTTAAAAACAGGGTCAAAAGTTTCCTCAATGGAATTGTATAGAAATCTGTTACCATACAAGACCCTTAAGGTAACTAACAATTAAAAAAGTTAATATTAAGGAAGTTTCAAAAGACAGGCTGCCGCAAACTTACTTGAGCTGCTGCGGGGAACAAGTAGGGATGGTTGCAGCACTTCTTCAGATCCATCATGATGTTGAGCAAGGAGACCTGGTGGCCGCCTCCCTTGGAATTGAGAGCCTCAAAGTTCCTCGTCAAAATGTACTTGTAGTATTTCCTGCATAAATAAAACAACAGTTTGTGGTACAAAAAATAAAGGGAAAACTTTTAATGGGGGTGTAAGTAGACTTGTTGTTTTTACCACCATCTGGAAATATGTTAACCAAACCAAACAAACACTTTATTAATCCAGAACAAACATTACAGAAGAAAAAAATTTCGTCACAAGTAGGTAAAACATGAACCCATTATGTGACTAAAATAATCATAAATTATAATTAATAAGACACATATGTTCAACAAAAACCCTTTTATAACAACTTTGCAATAATTTAAAAAAAAGACACTTCACTAAATGAGGGAGAGTGATTAACTACATCACTATTAAAATCATGAATTAGGAATCAAAATTTAACAATTTAATTGCAATCCAAATAATTTTTAAATACCAACTACCAAACTAATTAATTTTCAATTTTATACATTCATATATATAATTTTTTTACGTATTCATGTATAGTTGAACTTACTTTTGCAGCGTCGCCAAGTCAACCCTCACAATAAACTCACTCTTGGCAGGAATATTCTACAATAAAAACAAACATTTTTACAAAAGAGTTAAAGAGAGTTTTTAGAAAAGAACAAAGATATAGGTTTGGTATCTAAGTTTTATTTTTAAAAAATTCAGTGAATCACCTCAAGTTTTGAGTAAAATAATAAAGCTTTCTAAATATACCTTCAACACATCGGCTTTTAATCTCCTCAGCAAATGACAGCCAAGCAAGTCGTGCAATTTCTTAACCTGGTCCTCCTTAGCCAAATCAGCAAACTCATTTAAGAAACCTTGAATATCACTAAAAGAGAGAACTTTAATAAACTTCCAAACAAATGGAGCAAAACAGGACTTGGAATCGTTAAACTGAATTATGATTAGATAAATTTGCAAAATTCCATTACTATTTTTTATTTCACAAACACTTTTTAAAAAGTGTTTTAAAAAAAAACTCATAAAATGCCTTAAATGAAAACAAAAATAGCAGTTATACCTCTCCCGACCTTAAGTTTGCAGTACACAAATGTTCTACGAGAAAGAGGGTAAATAGTTCTCATTTTGAGGGCAAGAATCGAATACAAAAAGGTATTTAACATTCAATAAACAAATTTATTTGTTATTTCAAGACATAAATTTATTATTTTTATTAGTTTAGCTTCAGTTAGAGTGTTATTTTAATTATTTTTTTTCTTCAATTTTGACCTAACAGGCGCGACGAATATCAGGGTAAAATTATCACCACCATCGGATCGTAGCAGCGATCGGAGCAGGCGAAGCTTTCGCGCCAGCAGCGTTCGGCGCCAGCAGCGTTTGTTTTACGCACGCAAATTCCTCCGCGCAGTACATTTCTCTGCTGCAAACTTAAGGGTCGGTTTTGGTATAGGAAGGTGACATAAGCATTATTTAGATCTTGTTGATGGCTGGAACTAAGTCGAGAACTACTAACTATTTTTTGCTGTAGCCGTCAAATATACCCCTTTAAGCATATCTTTAATCTGTTAGCAACACCCATTTTTAAAAACCAATGATTGTTATACGTTCCAATTCAATTATTTTATGAGTTACTTTAATAAAGTAAGTTTATTACTGTTTAATTAAAATGTTTTTAGGTAAAATACACAACTCAATAGAAGTGTTAATGAATATACTCTGACCATGGGCATAGAATAGAACCAGTACTTACTTAAATCTCTGCGAGTTTAAGAAATTCAGCAAATGGAAGAGTTCTTCCAGGTTGTTTTGCAGGGGTGTTCCTGTTAGCAGTAACTTGTAAGCTATCTTGTAGGCATTGAGAATTTTGAAGAACTGAGGAAGAAAAATACCTTTTTATTTTCAAACAGAATATATTGGCTGCCAAAAGAATCGCCCAGACAACACATAAAATTATAATCGAGATTATCAAGAAAAATTTAAAAGCACATTGCAAATTACACCCAAATAAAAGGGAACTAGCAAACAAAGGTAATTTTTTAATATATACTCGAGCAAGGATTTTACAACTTAAACCAGACCTTTCTCTAGAAATACCTTTTTATGTATAATAGAAGAATTGGTACAGGTTGTCTACCAGATTTGTCAAATCTAATTTCTTGTCTTTTTCTTGACCTTTTCAGAAATTTTTACAAACATTTAAATGATAAATCTGTTAAAGAAAAAGTTACAAAGACAAACCAGAAATTAATACTTGATGCAATACAGAGCAAATTCAAAACAAATTATTGCATCACACACCTATTAAGGGAAAAAATTTAACACGTTTCAAGAACTTTCCCAGAAAAATTAAGGACTAGAAAATACTAATATAAAATCTGGGAAAAAATTTACATCTTTTTTGACAATTTTTTAAAATTTTCGTGACCTTTGTTCTAATTTCATGACTTTTTGGAGACTTTCTTGACTGTTTTTTAATTTCATGACTTTTTCTTGACCGGTAGACACCCTGTGGTAAGACAATGTGATAGCTTACCTTTGATTGGTTGTTTTTCAGTCGATGGGCTTCATCAACGACTAGCACTTGCCAGTCAATGGAACCAAGCATGGTAGTGTCGATGCACACAAGTTCATAGGAAGTGAGGAGAACATGGAATTTGATCTGACAGTCTTTCTGCAAGGGAGAAAAGAAACATGCTTGCAAATTATCCGAAATAGTACAGACTGATTTTAATTCTATTTAACTAACTGATTGATGTCATCTAGAAAATTTTTCAACTTCTGATAATTTATTTTATTACACTTAAAAAATTGTTTTTTTGTACCCAAATTGACTTGTTTAACACTCTTTTAATAAGTAGACACATGAAAGTCATGCCACAATAGAAATCCATACACTGACTGTTAACAAAATAACTTAATCTCGATGCAGAAAATAAAACATTAATTTTCCTTTGAACCCTTAAACAATCAGATAATTTTCAAGAAAAGGTCATAAAACTGCACAAATTTTTAACTCAGAAAATTGCATAAAAATATGTGTACAAAGTACAAACAATATCTATATTGATTTTCAAATTTTTTTTTAAAAAATTCCAGATAAATTCAACATTCAGATTATGGGTATCACCTCACTATCGTAATCTTCATGGGAGTCAGAAAGAAGGGGTTAAGGGGGCAATGAGCCCTCCAGAGACCACATATCTCCCAAAGCAAAGTTTCTCAATGGTAATATAACGTTGGAAAAAATATTTTCTAAGCCACATTTCTCTGGCTGTATTGAATATTTTTACTAACAGGTTTATTATATGTGAAAAATGTAGCTGACTTACAGATCCTGACAATCCCACCTTTTGAAAAATTCTTTCAATTTTTTTTTAAATTATCAATAAATAATTGTACACAAAATATTCAAAGTAATTTCAAAAAGTTGGCTTATAGAGACCTGTGAGTTATCTACATTTATCATTTAAAAAAAAAAACGTTTGTAAAACTATTCAATACAGCCAGAGAAATGTAGTTAGTAAAATATTTTTTTTTCTCATTGGATTAACACTGAGGCACTTTAGTGTGGAGACCCGTTGTCCTAAATCCCAAACTATACCAAAACCGACCTTAAGTTTGCAGTATACAAATGTTCTAACTACGAGAAAAGGGGTAAATAGTTCTCATTTTTGAGTGCAAGAATCGAATACAAAAAGGTATTTCACATTCAATAAACAAATTGATTTGTTATTTCAAGACATAAATTTATTATTTTTATTAGTTAAGCTTCAGTTAGAGTGTTATTTTAATTATTTTTTCCCTTCGATTTTGACGTAACAGGGCGCACAAATATCAGGGTCGAAAGGAGCAGCCAATCAGAGTATGCGAAATTGCGGCGCCAGCCGGGTTGTTTACCCAGTTTCCTCCGCTCAGTACATTTCTCTGCTGCAAACTTAAGCTCGGTTTTGGAATTACACTGATCAATACTCAATTTAAAAACTCATGCTTCTCACTTCCTTATTTATATAAAGAGTAAGTACCCACCTTTATCCTGCCCCGAATTTGGTCCCCCTGACGGCCCCCTCCTCGAAAGAGAACTCGTGCTCTCTGATCACAGCACGACTATCCTTGTCGCCAATGTAGGTCACGACGTAAAAGTCAGGGGCCCAGGTCTCAAACTCTCGCTCCCAGTTGATGATGGTGGACAGAGGGGCGCTCACCAAGAAGGGACCCCTGCAGTGGCCCTGGAACAAGGAAAGGATTGGATTTTAGAACAATCTGTTGGAATTTTCACGCAATTTGTGGCGTTTTTAGATTGTGGTAAAACGTTGTACAGCGTGTTATGTTAGCAATGAACATGAATAAAACAAATAAATGAGGCAAAAGGAAGGTTGATTTATTTAATGTTCAGAGCAGTGTAGAAACATCTGCACTGCCCGGGAACCACAAGAGAGCTGATAAAGAAACAACTACAAAAAACATCCCACACACGGCAAGGGGGGGGGGGGGGGGGGCAGGGGCAATAGAAGTCCCCTATTAGATAATAACCTCTATAGCAACAAGAGGAGAAAAGGAGTCTCTCCGAGGGGCCCAAAAGGGGATGCAGTGGCATCTTCCAACAAACGTGGTGGGTGTTTTCTCTTGCTCTTTTAGTCTGCCGCTTTTGAAGTTCACATGGAACCGTTATAAATAATATAACTTAAACTTAATCTAACATGTAGTACAGTAAAACTTCTACAAGAGACCACCTCTATTAAGCGACCACCTCTGCAAACGGGCAATTTTCCAAAGCACCGATTTTTTCCCCTATACGCTTAATGTTAAAATTACCTCTCGGACAGACCAGACCAACTTCCGGTTACGACCACATTTTAGGTCTCATACGGGGGTCACTTTTCCAAAACGTCTTGCTTTCCCGCAACTAATGGTCATTGTTTGCCCTTTTCGTCCTTTGAATTAAATTCCTCCATATTATCACACGGAAGAGTTAACCAGAATAAAAAGTTTGAACAAATTCCCCCCTCCCCTGTTTGCTGTTAAAAGGATCATTTTGAAAGGACCTTGTTTTTGGATATAATTAAAATAACTAAATAAAATGATGAAAATTGTATGCTTTTTTTTAATTTTTACTACTAAACCATTGTTTATAAAATTGATTTGAACATTTTAGCAGCTCAGTGAGGAAACTTCTCAAAGAGACCACCCTCCCTCAACGACCGATTTTCCTCCCGAGAAGTTTTACTGTACTTTGCAAGTTTTTCTCCTGTCAGACACACATGGTGACCAGTGTTATTTACAGTCTCGCTCAATCTATAGATTATTTTCTGTCTACAATTTATACAAGAAAGACTGTTACTGTTTATGTTTTTTTTTTGTCTACAATACTCAGATTTATTAAAGAGCCACCATTTTTAAAACTGAACTGTTTATTCTTGTCTTTCCTGAACCTCACTCTGCTATTTTAAGAGGCTTTAGAGGCTATTACAGGCCAAGAGTCAAATAAAGTCTTTTGTGTGATAGTTTGATTAGAAGTAAAGATAGTCTGGAAATAACTGTTAAAAGGAAAAAATCTTACAATATTTTCTATTGTCAAGGAAATAATTTTGACAGAATTAAACATTTTGATGATTTACTGCTTCATAAAGTTTGGTATATTACCAATTTTTGAGGTGTCACGATCTGCAGACTTTAAAGTGCGATTTTTGGTCCAGTTTAAACATATGTTCAATTTAATATCAAAGTTTCGTGATTTTTGGATTGCCAAGGATTGGTGATGCGCTGTAGAGAAAAATTTGAAATTTCCAATTTTCCAAAACCCCAAATTGCAGAGGTTTGAAGATTCACAATTTACCAAGTTATGATTTGCCATGAAAGAAAAACCTAGGTAGACACCCATGTATAATACCATATATAGAAGCCAAACAAAGTCCTAAAAATTCCAATAAACTTAACAAATAACTTTTTATAATTCAAATATAGGTAACTAACAGTAAAATAATATCTGTAACCAGTTTTAAAATAATTATATATTTTAATTATTATGAAAAGCCTTAAGTTTTTAAATATACATGTCTTTCAAATTAAAACACAATGAATAAACAACCAAAATTTTTATTTAGCTCAATATTAACTAATGCTACTCACTTCCTTATATAAGGAGTAAAGGAACACAATTGTCTGGATAGTTTTCCCCAGACCCATCTCATCGGCCAATATGGTGTCTGTGCCATTGGCCCAAGAAAATCTCAGCCAATTAACACCCTCCAATTGATAGGGATGAAGTTGGCAACCAGTAGCATCGATGAAGGGGGGTTGCTTATCATACTTTTTCTTTGGCTGAAATATAAAGGACACAGTTTTAAAAAAATTCATGATAACTTCTGTTAGCTTAACATCAAAACTGCTTCCAAATTAAAAATAACTAACAAGAAAACAGGAAATAACAGTAATACTTTTCCCCCAATAGAAAATGTTGCCAGCCTAATATGTTGATATAATATATTTTGTAAAAAAATATATACACAAAATTTGAAATGTTAAGATTTAAGAGCTAAAAATTGCTCTTTCTGCAAGCCAAAGCCATGCAAACATACAGCTATCACAAGCTTGTGTATGCAAAAGCAACTACATAAATAGTTTTTACAGCCATGCTGAATAAATACTGCCCTAATTTTTTTGACTAATTTTTTTTAATTATACTGTAGGTTACATGTTTCAAGTATTCCCAACAACAACTGCATGTTTTGACTATCTATAACTTTAAAAAAGCTACAATACAAAGCTTAAATAATTACCTGAGTTTTAATAACTTCCTCCTGCAGTAATGCAAGAGCAAATATAAAATAGTTAGTACATACATTGTATTTTAAATTTATCTTACTACATTACTTTGCTAAAGACACATTACTCATATAAACTAATTGATAACATCTGTTTAAAATAACTTACAAATCTGGCAAAAAATATTGCAGATTAACATGAATCACAGAAAGCGTTAGTGATTTCAAAAATTTCAAGAGATGTTTTGATCGTATTGCTATTCTGTGATGTTTTATTATCTGACATTTCTGTTATAACAATACAGGTGATCAAAAAAAAAAAAATTACCGCTAAACAAATGCTTCCAAATCAATCTAATTTTCATTGGTGTATTTCAATGGAAGCTTTACCAAACATAGCTACTACACTTTCTGTTAACTGGAAGTTAGGTCACACTGGATACAAATAGAAAAGCAGACTGGTATCTGAATGCTGCTATGAGTTTAGATCTTATTTTTCTTGTTCAAATTTTAATAATAAATTAACTTGTCAAAAAATTGCAGACTGCATTGTTTTATACTGGAATTTTTGTCCTGTGGGCACCATTCAACGGGTCCTTACGGTTATAGAGCATTTTTTGGCGAAAACTATAGAGGTAAGACTTTTCAGACCAATTTCCCACCAAAAATGTTTGGAAAAGCTCTATAACTCATGTGTTAAAAATCCTTTTTAAGACACAAATTATAGAGTAAAAACTATCTAGACTGTTACTCACATCCACAGTTGGTTTGTCAGGTGGCGGAGTCATACGCTTGCTGTCATCATCTCTCAAATCTCCCTTGGACCGTTTGCTTTTGGAACTCTTACCTTTAGATTTCTTATTTTGATTCTCGATTACATTCCTGTGGTAGAACAAAACAATATATAAGAATCATATGAAACTTGTTCTGTTCAATCGCTTTCAATTAACAGGAAATAACAGTAATACTTTTCCCAATAGAAAATGCTGTCATCCTAATCTAATGTATGAAAATAACAATTGAAGATCCTAGCGAAGAACCGGCTAAGTGACATTTTTGAGAAAATTGAGATTTTTGTGACAATGAACAGGTTATTCCCACCTTTAACCCTTTCAGTCCCAGTGATGCCATTTGGCATCATCACTTTCAATATTTTTTTCAAAATGTTTATATCCCGCTATGACATCCAAACACACATCATTCAATTCTTCACACTTTGTTCTATCAGACAAAATTTTACTTTTATCTCAATAGAAGTCAGAACTACTATTTTTTTTATTTAGAAAATAGTCAACAAGCGTTTCTCCTGATTTTTGATACGTTCACTTCAGTTCCACATATTTAAAACACAATTTAAACTATTTCGGTTAAAATAATTACTAAATTTTTTTTAATAATATGGTCAGATACCTTCAAATATATAACTCGAAGTGTTTTTTAGGTAATATATATATTTTTTATTTTGTTGTTTCCCACAGTTAAAGAATTTTGGCATTGTTTCAAAAACCATATAAAAAATTTAATGGATTTTTTTTCTTATGGAATTCGTATATTTGACCTAAAATAAGCTTATTTTGTGAATATCAGATGTTTTTTGTAGTGTAGTAAATTTTTGGGACTGAAAGGGTTAAAGATAACAAGATTCCCCAAGCTCATCCCACTTTTCATAAAATTTAAATTGAGTAAATTTTTTTACCGTTTGTAAGTGCCGTTTTTAACGAATCTAAGTGCAATCTAAAAACTTTAAATCTCATTTTCTGGTTTATACGGTCATATTTTATCTATATCTATGGTCATTTTCTTGGGTTTTTTGTCACTTAGCATGTTCTTCCACTAAGCTTTTCAATTGGGTTCCACTATAATATTAAACATACAAGTTCAACAATGCTGTCCAAGCGTTATAGCTTGTGCAATGAATTATTATAGGACTTCTAATTACATTTAATTGTAGGGAATTTCACTAACCATGTTTGCAATGTCCTATAATGTAGGTAATTTAAGGCTTTTATGTATAAATTTCTTAATCAAAACATTAATGATAAGTAAAATTCTGAAGAACAATAAAGGTCAGACAGTGGTCTAAGAAAATAGAGATGTTTAGCACCAATTGAGAGCAATTTTTTAAAGCAAAATTCAACTTTTGGAGCAGAAAAAAAGCTAAAATGTAGCAGGAAAATTCAGCATATATTAATAAATATTAAGTAATAATTTGCACAAGATACCAATTTATGAGCTGAATGGCTCAGATTTCTTACCCTGTCTTAGTTATCTCTGGAATTAATCATTAATAGACTACACCTTATTTTGTTTCTAAAATACAGTAAACTCCGCGGGCCACTATCCACCCGCCTCCCCCTACCATTTTTCAGTTCAAATTATAAAAAAAACTGCGATAAAGGAATTTCATTTGTTTCAAAACTTTTTGGAAGAATGCATCTCAAGAACAACGAACTAAGAACGACGAATACATTTACAGGGTGGCTACAGAATCTGTGAAAACAAATTCCCTGACTTTTCCCTGATTTTCCAGGCTAAATGTAAAAAATTTCCTTGATTTGCGGCAATGAACTATACTGGCATGCTGGTTTCCTCCTGGTATTAGTAAAACCACTTTCTAGTATATTTAACATTAAAAAAAGATTTTTAAAAAATTAATGATTATACAATGAACTTTTTAAAACAAATCTATAAAAAAAAGCAAGCATTAAAGCCCATATAATAAATTTTTTTAATTATGATAAGACTTATAACGGTTATCAAGCTATGATATAAAAATAAAGTAATACTAGTGTTGGATGGATTGTAAAAAAAATACCAGGCAGCAAAATAAGTTCAATGAGGAAGCAATGTTGGATTGCACTAGAAGTTAGTTGGCCAATATTTGAAGAGATCTTAATGCAATTAAAATCTTAAGTAATCTTCAAATTTTAATTAAATTTCTCACATCTTAAATTTCTTAATTATAATTTAAACTTGTTTTTTATTGAAATTTAAGTTTAGTTTTTTTGATATGGGCCTAGAATGGTGAAGTTGAATAACATTGCGCTGAGCTTGGGGAAGGGCAAGGCAGTTAAAACGAAGATTAATAAGCAGTAACTCAACCACTTAAGTGAAAGCTTTTTCAGGATTAAACTTTTTTATCCTCTTTTACCGGTTAAAATGGGCACTTTTGGAAATTTCCCTGATTTTTTAAAAAAAATCAAAAATTTCCCTGACTTTTCCCTGATTTTTTCCAGATTGATTAAATTCCCTGACTTTTCCATGATTCCCTGATTTCCATGATCCTGTAGCCACCCTGATTTAACAAGAACAGCTAATGCATTACAATAAGAATGACTATAAGAAACCTGGTATTCTGTTCAGCCAGGTGCACATCACGAGCAGGTTTTTTGTCGAAAAGCGTCACTTGTAAAATAAACAGCCCGTTATTTTAATTGAATTTCTTTATGTGATTTTGATACTTGCGAAATGCGTGAGAAACTAAAAAAAAGTTGTCTTGAAAATTCAAGACGAACTACAACTTATTAAAAAGATGCAAAACAGATCCTCAAAAAATCAAATGCGTTTGTAGTATGGCATAGGAGAAAAGACATTAATAGACATTTTGAAGTAAGTAAATTTGTACATGCTATATACACTGTATAATTTACTTTAATAAAACCCAGAAGAAATTTTGTTTATAGGCATTTTCTTCATTTTTGCGGATTATCCGCGAATTCGCTTATCCGCGGAAGCCGCGCCACCCAATTCAGCGGATAATCGGGAGTTTACTGTAATATTAAAAGTGAACAATCAAAATGTATTATTTAGTTATAAGCATTAACTTTAAACACTACCTCAAATCCCAGTAATAATTAACGGCTTTTTGGAAATCGGGGATTTCGAAACCATCGTCCAACTCCCCTGTTTCCCAGGTGCAAAGGTCGTATGGTAGGTCTCTCCATTTGCACAAGTACTTCACTTTCCCATCTTTCCCAGTCCTGCAAAGGGAGCAAAAACACATCAATAACAGCACACATACAAATGTATATATTTAAAAACTTCAAGAAATCATCTAATTATTGTTTGCATATACGTAATAACACAGTAACTTCTGCGGCCGTTTAGACTTTTGTTTCATCAGAATTGGGTGTTTATGCCTTTTTGTTTGCCTGCCACATGTATTTTAATTGAAAAATTATTCAATGAGGATATAATTTTCGAAAAAATTTTAAGCTTATAAGGTAATATTCAATATCCGAATTGTAAACCACGTAAAACCTTTTTATAAACCCTAACCAAACAAATAAGGTACTTCATGTACCCTACAGTTCTTCATAACAAGCAATCCACGTGCATTATCCAACCTCTATAATTTAACCTTTTCAAATAACAGGTAAGATATTGATAAATGTAACATGTTGAATTATATAGACAAAAAAATGAGTTTGCATTAAAACTTAAGGAATAAAGTTATGTAAAAAAAAATCTACTTACTTGTGATTGATTATCTTGTGAACCTGCAGGAATTCTGGACGAATGCCGTAGCGATAAAACCTTTCTTCCAAGTTCTCCCAGTTGTTGCGGGAGTTCTTGTCGTTTTTCTTGATGACATCGAGGCACTGCTACCGTCATCCAATGCGGGGGGCTCATCCATGTCATTTTTGCGCTGGTAGCAGCGGTACATTGCTGGGTGATAGTAGTCCAGCTGAAATAGTGTATTAGGATATTATAAATTGCAGTCAGGGCCTGTTCTAGGAAAACAAAGAATAGTGCTGGAAAATAAACATAGGCATTTGTTAAGAAGATTGTTAGATTATTTAATGTTTTAAAAAACTACATCATGCTTGTATCATGTTTGCAAAAATCTGACCAATAAAATGTTTTACAAAATTAACAACTTTGCACCTTAAAAAGGAACGTTAATTTGAGTTGCAAGATTTTTAACGAAAGATTTTGAAAATAAAATTTGATAAATTACTAACTATTGAATGCCTGCAATCTAAGGTGATCAGACAAACTGCACACATAATTTGCAGTACAATTTAGTTTTTTTGTATACAACTATTCTAACTATAAAAACTGTGCAAAAAAGCCTGCTTTAATTTCATAGTTTTTTTTTTTTAAACTTACATAAAAAATTATTAACGAAAAGTTAACGATTTAATACTCATAACGATGATCTATGAAACAAATCTGGTGAGGCTAACTACAGTTGTAACAGCCTAAGCTTACCATAATAGAGGGTGTTCGTAAAAGAATGTCCGAGTTTAAATTTTAATAGTATCAAGTATAATCATTCAACTGTTGTGGTTAAAGGTGACGAATAAAGAATAACTTTAACAGTTTCAGATAAGCACATGCGCTTGCACAGCTACATCGTTTTCACAGTTGCAGTTGTTATGTATTATAATTTAATAATAATTGCTTAACCGTAACTGTATATCTTTATATGTCTTAACGGTAACCGTATATCTCCTGTTGTTGATGTTACCATGCTTGAATCATGACCTATTAAAAATTGTCTAAGATTATCTTTATCCATCTACTATTTATTGAATCATCTAAACATCTAACCAACGTATTTAATATGGTGTCAGTTTCATAGAACTACACGTCTACATATTTTTTTTTCCAACAACTATCATCGAAACAGCATCAACGAACATGGCCCACAAATTCCTTAATATTGAGCCATTTATTCCGGGTGACAACCCAGCGGAATCATGGGCGGACTGGCGATCGAGCTACGAACTGTTTGAAACCGCGGTCAAGTACAACAAGGAGGAAGAAGAAACAAGAATCGCGCTGCTCCTAAGCGTAATCGGCAAATCGTCTTTCAAAGACTTCAAGACTTTCACTTTTGCCGATGGACAGGGGAAAACTATCAAAGAAATCCTTAACAAATTTGACGACCACTACAGACCATATCGAAACGTAACTCTGTCAACTTTTGTGTTTAATAACATAGTCCAAAAACCAGGACAAAACTTTGACGCTTTTGTGACCGAGCTGAAGTTACAAGCCGATCAGTGTGACTTCGGCTCGGCACATGAGCGAAATGTGAAAGATCGCCTCATTCAAGGCATGCGCGATGACGCATTGCGAGAAAGATTGCTTCGTGAGCCCCAGCTGACGCTCACAAAGGCAATGGAAATTGGCAAGAGTGCTGAGGTTTCCAGAATGCATTCTCTTGCCATGGCACCACCAACCGCATCACAAGTGGATGCCATCCACCACAGCAATCGAAAGATGCCCAAAAGCAACCAAACCCAGCATCAAGGTCAGCAAAATCATTCATCCCAGCGACACAACTATCAACAAAACAAACACACACAACACAGCTCTCGTCGTCCGTGCTCCAGATGTGGCCGTCAACATCAACCACGTCAATGTCCTGCATATGGAAAAACCTGTAACAACTGCTCCATGATTAATCACTTTGCCAGCGTGTGTAGACAACTCAAGCAGCAATCAACCAACAAGCAGCAACATCATCGAGTCTCAGCTATCAGCACACAGGACACTTCAAATATTGCCTATATTGGAGCTTTGTCAACATCTAATGAAAGAGACTGGCTTCAACAAGTCCAAGTAAATGACTACCCTGTTGTCTTTAAACTCGACACTGGTGCGCAAGTTAACGTTCTTACAAAATCTTTATTTGAGTGTTTACCCAGCAAACCCTTGCTTCAGCCAACTACGATCACAGTGTGCACATACTCGGGAGATGTTTTGCCGGTAACCGGAGAATGCGTCCTGAACTGTGATGTTAATGATCACCATAATCAGCTAAAGTTGTGATTGTTGATCTTGATGTGCATCCTGTCCTGAGTGCTTCTGCATGTGTTGACCTACAACTTGTGCAACGTATAAATCCTAAAAAACTGTTCTGTAAATGCCATCGCCTCTTCTAAGCTGCAAGAAGTAATCGAAGAATACAAAGATGTTTTCGAGGGAGTTGGTCGACTTCCAGGGACACATAGAATCATTCTTCATGACGATGCAACGCCTATGATTGCTGCACCGAGGAAAATTCCCTTAGCACTCGAGCAACAGGTCCAAGATGAACTCTTACGAATGGAACAGAATGGTATCATCGAGAAAGTCACCAAGCCAACAGATTGGGTGAATCCAGTAGTCATTGTTCCAAAGAAGGATAATTCCATAAGAATCTGTCTTGATCCTCGACATCTAAACAAGGTCATCAAGCGCCAGCACTACCAGATCCCATCTCAAGATCAGCTACTTGCCAAGTTGAAAGGTTCGAGGGTATTTTCTCTTCTTGATGCCAAAAATGCATTCTACCACATTCAACTAGATGACCAAAGCTCAGACCTTTGTACCTTCATCACACCATTTGGAAGGTATCGGTTCTTGGTCATGCCATTTGGCCTGAGCTGTGCCCCAGAAGTATTTCAGATGGCTATGGACACACTCTTTGAAAATCATGCAGACATAAACCCATATTTTGATGACATAATAATCCATAGTGAAACACTCAATGACCACCATGATAAGCTAAAAACAGTGTTTGAAATAGCCCGACAAAATGGGTTGAAAATCAACAAAGACAAGCTACAAATTGCTGTGCCTGAACTGCAGTATTTGGGTCACATAGTCTCCTCCTCTGGACTTTCGCCTGATCCAAAGAAAGTACGAGCAATAGCTGACTTTCCTGCTCCAACCAACAAGCAAGAGCTGATGAGATTTCTGGGTATGGCAACGTACCTGATGAAATTTGTTCCCCAATTCTCTCAAGAAACATCTACCTTGAGGAATCTCTTGAGAAATGATGCCTCTTGGATTTGGGATGCTCAAGCTGAGAAGTCTTTTGATCGTGTGAAACAGCTTCTGCAATCAACACCTGTGTTGAAATTCTTCGACAAGGACAAACCTATTGTGCTTTCAGTAGATGCCAGCTCATTTGGACTGGGTGGTGTGCTACTGCAAAATGATCAACCAGTCGCCTACACCTCAGCTACTCTGTCAGATGCTCAAACACGATATTCACAGATTGAAAAAGAACTCCTTGCAATAGTTCATGCCTGTGAACATTTTCACTACTATGTTTTTGCACAGAATATTGTCATTCAAACTGATCATAAACCTCTGCTAGGTTTAATACACAAGCCTTTTGAAACTATCTCGCCTCGACTCCAGCGACTACTTCTACGTCTCCAAAGATACTGCTTTACACTTGTGCATGTTCCTGGAAAACAACTTGCTGTAGCTGATGCCTTGTCAAGAGCCCCTTTAACAGCAAATCCAGTCATCACCAATGATATCGACAACACTCAACTGATGGTATCAGTTGTGGTTCAAGCATCTCAATCAAAAATAGCTGAACTAAGAGAAGCAACTCAGAATGATCATGAAATGAAAGCTGTGCAGCAATACATTCAAGAAGGGTGGCCTAAAGACAGGCAGAGTGTTAGTGTGCTTGCGAAACCTTACTGGAATTTGCAATCTGAATTGCATATTGAAGATGGTCTCATCTGTCGTGGTCAACGTCTAGTTATACCAAGTGCTTGTCGTAAAGAAATTCTGCAGCGTGTGCATATGGGTCATAGAGGTATCGTCTCATGCAAAAATCTTGCCCGACAGTCCCTGTATTGGCCAGGTTTAAACTCTGATATTGAAGTGATGATAACTAATTGCAATATTTGTCAGCTTCACCAAAAACAAAATGCCAAGGAACCACTTTTAGACAGACCCATACCCGACAGACCATGGCAAAGAGTTGCGATTGATTTTTTTCATCTTTCTTCTGTGACCTACATGTTAGTAATTGATTACTTTTCGAAATATATTGAATTGCAACGTATGCATAACACTACCTCACAATCACTCATAAACGCACTTAAAATTTGTTTTGCACGATTTGGCATACCCGAAGAAATTGTCGCTGACAATGGACCACCTTTTGATTCGTCAGAGTTCAACAAATTCTGTAAAGATTGGGACATTTTCTTCAACCCATCTAGCCCTGGTTTTCCACGTTCCAATGGCCAAGTGGAAAGAGGCGTACAAACGGTCAAAAACAGCCTTATCAAAGCTGCACATGACAATAGTGATCCCCATCTTGTGTTAATGGAGTACAGAAATACCCCAATGGACGGCCTACCCTCCCCAGCAGAGATCTTAATGGGTCGTCGGCTTCGTACTCTAGTCCCAACACTACCATCCCAACTAACACCTCACTATGATTGCAGTAGTACAAAAGAGCGTCTAATCTACAGGCAGCAACGGCAGCACAAATATGATGTGCATGCTCGACCATTACAACCACTTGAAGAAAACCAGAATGTCATCTTTCGTCTGAACAACAAATGGTGTACTGGAGTTATTCTGAAGGTTGGACCACAACCGCGGTCTTACACGATTAAAACTTCAAATGGTCGAATATACAGGAGGAACCGCATGCATATTAAAGTGTTCAATTCTCAACCTGCCAGACCATCGATAGATGATTTTGATTTGTTTCCGACAACGGACAGTTCTCCACCTGCTGCCCCTACTACTAGTGCACCACTGGCAGATCAACCATCTGCTGGTCCTACATCCCGCTCTGGTCGACAAATCAAGCCTCCCCAACGATTCAATGACTTTGTGTGAACTTCATTTTTTTTGTGTAATTTTGATAATCAAGAAGTGCTTAATTTTGTTTCTTTTGGAAAAGAGGAATGTATAGAATATTTCAAATTGTTTTCTTTCTTAATGAGGTTATCTTGCATAGTTTTCTTTTTTAAAAATGAGGGGAGATGTTATGTATTATAATTTAATAATAATTGCTTAACCGTAACTGTATATCTTTATATGTCTTAACGGTAAACCGTATATCTCCTGTTGTTGATGTTACCATGCTTGAAATCATGGACCTATTAAAAATTGTCTCTAAGATTATCTTAATCCATCTACTATTTATTGAATCATCTAAACATCTAACCAACGTATTTAATAGCAGTTATTTCATTACTCCACTACTACTTGCTGCAGACAGTATAGGAAGAATTGCATTTTGTTTGGATGTGTGCTGTATCACTAAAGGCGCACACATTGAGCACTATAGGAAAAACTAGATTAGTTTTCCTTCGATTTTATGTATGATTTGTTAGATTTACTATAAATTAAACTCCTGTAACATACCATGAAAAATTGGACATTCTCTTACCGACACCCTGTATATGAGCACATAAAACTTTACCTGAGCTTCGGTAATCCAAGAACAGTGCCAGTAGGACATGTCGTGGAACCTGACGAAAAATTCCCTCGTTGGTTTTGCCTGTGGCTTATTGCTTGTTGACGGCTGGGAGTCATCTTTGTTATCTTCCTTTTTTGTCATCTTCAGGCTTTGGCACCTCAGCCATTGCCAGGTCAAAATTTTGGCCACTCTTCCTTTAATTGGGTCAGCCTGGGGACACAAAAATAGTAATCCTTAGAGAAAGAAAAGTCTAAGAGGTTGTAATGAACATTATAGAATTTTTTTTTTTTTAGTTTTTTTAATTTATTACATAGCAATAGTATAGTTAATAACTATATTAGGCAAAATAAAAAATAATAAAAATTAATTGTTAGTTTATAGGCAAAATATTAGACATAGGAAAAGAAATACTTTAGAGCAAATGCTAAATAAAAAAGATTTTCACACATTTTAAATAATTACATACTAAATAAGGTAAATATGGATATTATTAATTTTACTGCATTCTTAGGTAAGCTACCACAAAAAAAATCTAAAAATTGTTTAAATGGCAGATAATTTAAAGAAACTTAAGTATCCCACGAGTTTGGACCATGTTATTATTGTCAATGCAATTTCATGTTGAACTTATATGCATAAATGAACTACTACTAACATTCTCACCCCACATCTTGAAAATCGTAATGTTATTCCTATGGAGAAATATTTGCAAGTCAATTACCGCCACAATTTTATTAAAAGGTTACTAGTTTCTTGTATCATTGTAAAGAACGAAAGGGACTAAAAAGGCTAAAAATAATTTGTTTTGTGAAAATCACGTATTTAGTATTTTTAATAATTTTTTAAAATTAGAACTTAATGCTTACTCCATTTTTTACTAACTTCAAAAAATTATTAAAAATACTAAATATGTGATTTTCACAAAACAAATTAATTTTAGCCTTTTAGTTCCTTTTGTTCTTTAACAATGATACAAGAAACTAGTCACTTTTTATTAAAATTGTGGCGGCAATTGACTTGCAAATGTTTTCCATAGGAAATAACATTACGATTTTCAAGATGTGGAATTTCAAGGAGTCCTCTTAACACAGCCACACATACATACCTTAACTTTTTCATCCTTTACTTTTTCTTTGACAACCACTTCTTTTGATACGGCTCCCTCCTTAAAAGTCAGATTTTAATACCACACATTAAAATTACACATACGAATTCGCACACATTTTATACACAGCCATTGCTTCTTGCCTCGGAAACACGAGTTTTTTAAACGGACAAAATATTCCTCTTGCATGAACAAGTGAACAAAGAGAAGTAGGTAATAAGAAATAGCTCATCACAACTGCATGAAAATGATCACATATATTTATGAGGAAAAAGTGCAAAAGCACCATATTATTTAACAATTTAATTTATAGATCAACCAATTAAAACAGTTTTACAAAAAAAAGTACTTTATATCAGTGGTATCTTGAAAATAAAAGCCATTATAATGACAGTTCACATACTTTAAAGCAAGATTCCTTTTCTTGGTACGAATGAATAGATATAATAAGGCAAAAAAATACTAAAATTATATACAAATTCAGAGAAAATGCATAGATAAAATTCATATCTAAGCTTCACATGAAGACTACAAAAACTACAGTGTTACAATAGCAGTTAGAGCAACATCTCTAGAAAAAAATTTAAGATTTACACAAAACCAAATGTACCAATAAAGATAATTGCTCATATAAAGAATTTCTTGAAAGCTCAACTTAGTAGTTTCCATATGTATCAAATTCAAATATTCTGCAATTGAAGATTGTTTAAAGAATTTAGTGACCTTAATTTGAAAACGACCATCATGGGGGATATGGACAGAAAAGCAAATTGAGACGGAATCGGACTGTTAGACGGACTTGGGGTAAAAAAAGCAATTAAAAACTGATATACAGGGGAAAAAAACACTGATACACTGACAAAAATTAAAGACAGGTGTCCGATGGGTATCCTTCTAATAAACCTTAAAATCGATCAGATAGAACCAGAGGCAACATCTTCACAGCGCCATACCAACTTAGCATTATTTTTTATTCTTTTTAATTAAAATAAGAAGGAAAGGAAGTAGGCTAAAAAATAACTTTTTCTGGTCTAAGTAATCAAAGAATAAACATTGCATTGAATGTCAGGTACTTTAATCACTCAATGCAAAGAAAATTTGAAGCAGGGGTAAAAACTTTAGGTTTTTTTTGTTATTTTATGCACAAAAACCTCCCATGAAAGCACAATCAAATTATTTTCCAAGCTATCATAAGTAGAAATTTATGCTATGTATTTTAACAGAAGTGTTACTTGGACTTAAAAGAGCTCCAAGCTCATTATTCAATCCCATTAAGAAGTCAATTGGTTGTCCCAATCGATCCAGATGAACAAGCGTCACATTAAGAATTGAGACCCTCGCAGTTTTGGAATGATCAATTAGTTCATCCCAATTGTGACATATGGTGTCACATTAAGAATTAAGTCTCACCAGAGACAGATATGGAATATGATCGAGTTCTTTATATTGGAACCTTGCAATTGACAGATAAGCTTTACATTAAGCAGTAAGACCCTCGCAGTTTTTGAATTATCAATTAAATCATCCTAATTAACAAATGGGCATCAGATTAAGAATTAAGTCTCTCCCAGTTTTGGAATGTTCAATTAGTTTTCTTTATATTGGAACATCCCGATTGACGGATGAGGGTCATATTAAGAATTGAGACCCTCGCAGTTTTTGTTATCATTTTTTTTTACATTGGAACATCCCAATTGACGGATGGGCGTTACTTCGGAATTAAGACCTTCCAGTTTTGGAATGCTCAATTATTTTTTTATATTGGAACATCCCAATTGACGGATGGGCGACACATTAAGAATTAAGACCCTCGCAGTTTTGTCATGATCAATTTTTTTTTCATTGGAACATACCAATTGACGGAATGGGCGTTACTTCAGAATTAAGACCCTCCCAAATCAAAGATAGGCGTGACTTCAGAACCAAGATCCTCCCCTTCCCATTTGCAGAAAGAACTTCTTACCGAGCATTTGGGGCACTGCCACTCTCCGTCGGGAACGGTTTTTAACGGGGGGCTCAGGCAGTGCGTGTGGTAAGCAGCCGGGCAACTATCGCAACATAGCAGCTCTCCGCCATCTTTACAAACGCGACAGAATTCCATATGCTTATCTTCTTCCTTCTCCTCAATACCTTCCCTTCCTGAAAAATATTCCAGCGTCAATCACAGGTTTGGTTGAGGGTTTTTTTTAATGTTGTACTATGAGGCTGTTTTGTGAGAGATAGGTCAGAGTTCGGCATTAACTGGTTTGGTTTGGATTAGATTTGCTGTCCTACTAAGGCCACCCCCAGAGTTCAGAATTGTTTTGGAATTTTAAGCAAAAATAATTATTCAAGATTATAGGAAGATATTGATATTGCGTCAATCACAGGTTTGGTTGAGGTTTTTTTTTTATGTTGTACTATGAGGCTGTTTGTGGTAGATTAGGTCAGAGTTCGGCATTAACCGGTTTGGATTAGATTTGCTGTCCTGCTAAAGTCGCCCCCAGAGTTCAGAATTGTTTTGGAATTTTGAGCAAAAATAATTATTTAAGAAGATTATAGGAAGATCTTGATATTGAATTTTTTCCCCCTTTTTATTAATTTATAGAAGACAACTGGAAAAGTAAAGATAGGAAAGTTTTGAATTTTTCGTAAGTGATCAAAATCTTAGAGGAGTATTTTAAAGACCCACCACCTAAATCAGTACCGAGAGCAATAGAAGATAATGTGGGAAAGGAGAGCTGCTATGTTTGGCTGCATAATGTATTTTTTTTTTCGACACTTGGCGCCTGGCAATGAACACTTTACCTGAATGACACTTTACATCCAGTAAGCAAATTTCTCTGAAATAAGGAAGGGAAATCTCACATTTCATGCTTCAAAAATGGACACAGTAGAATATATTCCACAAAGGATGTTCCTAAAGCACTTTTCTAAGAAAAAGACTCAAGAAAACAAGACCACAATACAAAAAGAACATAGAATATTAGAATATTGCAAAACTCAACAGTATCATTAACATTAATCTCATATTTAAGAAAAAAGGTAAAAAGAGTTCCCGATGGAGTAATATACATAGTTGAAAAGGAAATCTCGTGCAAAAATATAGTCAATAATATAATTCTATGCATTTAATAGACTCTCTCAAATTATTATGATTTATAAGCAAGATCAAACAAAATAGTTATTTCCAACTAGAATTATAAGCTTTAAGTATCAAAATTATTTTTGGTAGTTGTTTTAAAAATATTAAAATTAAGACACCATATATAACACAAAAAATGCATTAAAAAAGCAAAGAAATAAAATTTAAACTGCCAATAAAAAATTGGGATTTTTTTTTAAAAAAATCTTATCAAAATCCTAATGAATCATGATTAAACACATTTATACAGTCTCTTGAGACAATAGCAATGGCTTTGTATATAAAAACAAAAGAACACAACATTTCAATATACAATATGTTTTTTACTAAAAATACTTTGCTAATTTAAATAAAGAGCTTAGTGGAAGAACCTGCTAAGTTTTTGAAAATGGGGATATTTTTTAGTCAATTAATATATTATTTATTCCTTCAAATAAACTAAGTTTCTCCTTTTTATAAACTTAAAAATAGGCATATCCTAACCATTTGCAACAGATCAAGTGCAATCTACGAACTATAAATCTCTTTTTTAAGTATTGTCATATAGCACTTTCTTCCACTAAACTCTTCAGTTGTTCACCTATAAAGAAATCCTTCGCGAACCATGCATTTCCTAGCATTACATTTGAACTAAAATTATAAAACTTCTTTCTTATTAAACTTAGGATTTCTTGCTATACACCATTTTTTCTTCTTCAGAATTGATAGCAAAAAAAAAAGTTTTTTAAAATAAAGTAAGACTTTAGCATTAAGCATCACTTCATAAACCTATGAGGGATAAGCAATCGGTTTAAGTGTAAACTTGTTTTCATTGAACAAGATTAAAATTAATATTTTTAACAGAAAATTTAATTTTTAAAAAAATTATATTTCTGTAACATGTATGTCTTCTCCTCCAATCCTTAAATTTTAAAATTTAATTAAATTAATTTTTACAAATTGGGTGTGCTGCTGGAAAACCCGACAGTCTGGTGACAGATTTATATGTATGCATCAATCTGAGACTTAAATATGCAGTATAAGTATGCAGCTTGTAAATGTTCTACGAGAAAAAGGGTAAATAGTTCTAATTTCCGAGTGCGAGAATCGAATAAAAAAAGTTTTTCACATTTAATAAATCACTTTATTCGTTATTTCAAGACATATTTTTATTTGTTTTTCTTTCGGTGTAATATTATTTTTTCCTTCTATTTTGACGTAACAGAACGAATATCAGGGCGGACATTATGCGTGGGAGCGACCAATCAGAGAGGCCAAAACTCCGTTTGTTTATGTGCGTTTCCTCCGCATAGAACCTTTTAATGCTGCAAACTTAAGGTGTGTTTTGGTATAGAAACGGTTAAAAACAGAAAATAAATAAAATAATGCATGCATACACAGTGTGGGCAGCTCCATTTTCCCTCTGGAGGCTCCTCCAGGTCTGGGTCTAAGCACACTAAGTGATAAGCTCTGGGACAGGTGTCGCACAAGATTATCTCTCCCCCTTGCTGGCACACTTCGCAGTAGTCCTGGTGGTCAGTCTGCAAAACAACATTTGCACTGTGTCAGTAAGAGAAATCAAACGAATTATGGAATTTAACTATTTCTCAATAAGCACAGAATTTATGAATGGAAAAATTGTGACTTTAGTGACTAGTTTTAGCCAATAGTGACTATTAAAGACTAAAGGGGTAAAAAAGGTGACTTTTAGTGAGTATAGGGGGGCTGGCATGGTCGCGTGGCCGGGCATATTCTAAAACGGCCTAAATCGTGGCCTCTTCTGTTCCTTCGTTTGGTAGCATGGTAAAGTAACTATTTAAAAAGGACTTGCAGCTGTTTAACACAACACGGTTTTTAATGACGATAAAGATTCATTTATTTACAAAACACCACGAACAATTTACACGGAGCTCAATGGATCCCTCTCCTTCGAACGTCTCCAACGAACGACGCCCGCGACGCTTCTTCGTCGAGTCTTGATCTTCGCCTCCCTTCACTACAGTTCACTTAACATTCAGAGAGGGCTCGCGGGTAGCGATCCCTACAGTGAGAATGGCGGCAGCCCTGTAAATGAATCTGAGAGTGCAGAAACAACGTCAGTCACAAATTTCAAATTTTTCAGGAGGGAGGAAAAACCTGATAACTCCTCCTCTATTTCTGCACTCAACACTCAAAACAAATGTCCTGTATTTACGGAACTACTCAACAGACTAACGTAGTTTTTGCACCAACACGCATCTTGCCTTTCTATGCTTTTTTTCATTGGAAACAAGTTTTCGGATTTTTTTTGACTGAAGTGGTTTCTGCACTCACCGATTCAAATATAATGCACACTCTTTCTACACAGGGTATTGTATCCTCTTACAGGGTATTTTGGCTGCTCAGGTCGTTAGCAATTATTTGGGCGGGACTATTTGAACCTGTGACCTTTTGCATACAATACCAACTCGGTTACCCAGCCTTTCACACCCAATACCAAAATCAAAATACTACAAATGAAACACCAACGTACCTCATATCCATCGTTCTCGGCCTCTGACCCGGGGAAACTGGAGGTGGTCTTAGTCTTTTTCTTCTTCTTGGTCTTCTTGGTTTTGCTCTTCTTTTTAGAGGGCGGGGGGCTCATGTTTTGCGCTTCTTCAAGGGCAGCTTCAAAGTCAGCATCACTTTTATCGCTGAAGCTTTCATCTTCTTCCTATAAGATATACACATAATTGAAGTGTTTGTAAAGTACCATGGTACTTACTCTATTTTTAGTAGTGGAATTCAGAAGTTTTAAGAAGTTGTTTTAAGAGTACCGAAGCACAAATTCAGAAGACAACAAACACAAATGCACTTATTATGTATTCTCTGAATAAACATTTAAGCTAAAATAACAGCCTTTTTTAAATTTAGATAATTGGCCAGGATTTAAATAAACCTTGTGGATCACCTAAAATAGGAACTCACAAAATTGCAACAAACCGTAATATCAAAAACTTTATATCAAATAAGTTGCAAACCAATTAAAAATAATCATAAAACTTCCAGACAGGCAAAATCTCAAGGCTTTTTTTATTTAAATTTACAAATTCGTAAAATACTTTTTTCAACAAAATTAGATAAAAAAAAATTTAATGAAAAAAACTTTTATTCAACAAATAGATATTTGAAATATCAAAAAATACATTAGATTTTACACTTTAAATCACAATACTTACTGAGCTGTGCTTCTTTCTCTTTCCAAAGCCTCCAATTTTAATTTTTAACATAGGAACAGATTTGCGGCTTTTTGACTTTTTCGATTTTGATGGAGCCTTTTCAGAGTCTAAAGTGGAAAATACATGAAAGCATAGTTAAAAATTGTTCAATTGACTTCAAATATGAAAGAAAATGTATGGAAATTATGGGAAGTAGTCAAACTCAATACAACACAGCAACTCCAACATAAACTTAAGTAAAAGATAATACAAGTTTGCACAAAAGTTAATAACTACATACATTGCTTTATCATTAAAGAAGCTTCATAAATTAAAAAATATTTTAATGAAAAGTACTTAAAGGTCCTTAAATATGAAACATAAGGCAATAATCCGGTTATAGCCTCATTCAAGGGACTGCAATGTTTATGTTGCTATATACAAGATTGAATATTCAGAGTAGTAAATCTTTATTATTTAAATTACAAAATGACATTTATTGAAAAAAAAATTAACACTATGTGCTATTAGAAGTAGATTAATTACCCTTTCTACAGTCAATAATTTTTAAGGGGAAAATAATTTCAAATTTGGTGATTTTTTGCAACATCCAATTAATAAAATAAACTAGAAGAAAAAAATCTTACCATTAATCTGTCATAACATTAAGATTTATAGACAATTCAACAGACCAACATTTGTGGTATTATAAACAAGTTGTCGTTGTAACCGAGTTTGAGAGTATTTTTAAACTTAATTACCAGATTTCAATTAAATAAATAAATATAAATACATTTTTAAAATTAACAGCCAACTAACAGAATTCCTTTCAATCCCAGTGATGCCACTTGGCATCATCATGTTTCTGACTATAATTTTAAAAAATGGGTTGATATCTACAGGGATTAAGGTAGGCGAATACCCAAAATTCTAAAATTTTTATTATTTGTTTAATCTTTGCCAAATTTGGCATGTGATTTCAAATATAATGAACAATGCTTTTTGGGCAATTTTTTTTATTTAAATATAATTGATTTATTTTAAACGGTGTTTTTCAACTAAAAAAAGGGTTTGCGCCAACACTTCTAGCATAAAAAGTTTTACATTAATTTACCTGAAATTTTTTACAGATGCTATTTCAATATATATCTGTGCCATGAACCTCCAACATCTGGTGTAAATATACAAGTTTTTTTTTTAAAAATGTCCAAGTGCAAGTTTATCGAAAAAAAATCCTTTTATTTGTGTGGTTAATTTATAAAATTTTTCTTAATAACTTCTTTTCTTGTAATTTGTATGTAACTCTAGAGGGTCAGTGCATGCATCAGTTCAAAACGAAGAATTTAACACATAATTAATGGTCATAGGAGGAAAATTCAATGTGGTAGACTTGTTAGCATAAACCTCTTTTTTTAGTTGAAAAACAGTTTAAAATAAATAAATTATACTTAAATAAGAAAAAATGCCTAAATAGTATTGTTCATTACATTCGAAATCACCATGCCAAATTTGGAAAAGATTTAAGTAATAGTAAAAATTTTAGAAATTTATAGAATTTTGGGTATTCGCCTACCTTAATAGAAAGTATTTTTTTTATAGAAAAAGTTTGAAGAATCAAATGATGTGCATTTTGATATCATAAATGGCTATAGACAATAAGAAAAAAATTATCTCAAATGATGATGCCAAAATGTCATTGGAACTGAAAGGGTTAAGGCTGCTCATCACCCCCATAATCCGTCATCCTTCGATCGGGCTTGCTAATGGTAAGTCAATGGGGGAAAATTGTTTTTTTATTCCAATAAAAACAATGAAATTATAGGAATATTTTGAAGCGTTTTTTTTTTAATTAACAAAACTCCAATAAAATTATGCTTTTGGAGGTTATTTTTTTAAAAAAAAAATAACCTCCTAACCTAAAAATAACCTAATAATAACCAGAGGTTATTTTTTTAAAAAAAAAATAACCTCTAAAAGCACAATTTTATTGGAGTTTTATGAATTAAAAAAAACACATCAAAATATTCCTATAATTTCATTGTTTTTTATTGGAATCAAAACCTTGTTTTCCCCATAGACTTACCATTAGCAAGCCCTGATCGAAGGATGACAGGGTATGGGGGTGATGAGCAGCCTTAACTTCTGTACAGTTTGTTTAACATTTGAAGAGTACACAGGAAGAACCACTTGATTTTTTAGGAACCTTGCCTTATGTGCCTGCTTGGCGGACATTGCCGATAGGAAACCGTTTTTTCTTTTGGTTCTTCAATCGCAGCACAAACGTGTTACTGATCTCTGGCGTGAATCAAGGTTGCCGCGAAAGATAAACAAAGCAAGTAACCGATCTTTTTACACCAGTTTAGGCGATTTCTCGCTATCATCCCCTAAGTGGCTATTAAGGAAAGAATTCTACGAAATAAAGCGGTTCTTCCCGTGTACTCTTCATTTCTATGCGTGCTTTTGTTTTATTTTCATACCTTCTTTGGCCTTTGCTTTGGGTACTTCCACCCTGTCTTCCTCATCCAAAATGGCCTCTTTGTTTGGATTGTTTTCTAGGAACTCGCGCCACTTGGCGGATATGAGGGTGACCATTTTTGATATGGCGATTTTGGGGTTGGCCTTGGCGATGATCGGCCGGATGTGCTGGGAAAAGAGTTTATAGTTCGTTAAGGTCTCGTAATCTTCGTCTGTGTAGTCCAGAACGACGTCTTCAAGGCCGAACTCGGTGCAGATTTCAGCTGAACTCTTCTGGGCCTGAAATAAAGTAGGATTTTTATAAAAAGTAAGCATTAAAAATATTCAATAAGTTCATGTTTATCTTGTTCCTCGCGTTCACTTTTCTGTCGATGATGAGATCTTTATATTTCGTGGTGTAATTTCCCAAATAAAGGCATAAGTTACAAAATATTCAATATTTATTCATTTAACAAAATATATTAAATTTGATCTTGGAATACTTTAACATCCACAGAGAGCTCAGATTCATTTTAATCCAAGCGTAAAAATTGGTAGTGAGAGCCACCTACATGGATGCCACAAATAAAAATGGTTCTTGGTCCGTGGGAAAAGATGCAAAAGGCTATATCCGCCAAAAAAGCACCCATGTTGAGGAAAATAAGAAAAGTTTAAAACCATTTAAGTAAGCGGCCAACATACAATAAATTTTTTTTAAACTTTAAACAGTTTTAAAACTTAACAGAAACTGCTTTGCTTTTAATTTGTGACTAAAAATAACCATGAATTTGACTTTGCTAGTATTATGCGTGCATCTGTTTTACAGCTGTGGTTGTAAAGAGAAATTCTTGGTAAAATAATCACAAAAACTCGAGATTCAAGCTCACCTTTTCAACTTTGGCTTTTTTGGGCTTTTGTCTTTCAGAGACAAAGTCACTGTCGTTTTCGGATGCAGCCCCAGCTGATTTGCTATCACTATCCTATAAATAAAATCGGGCAATTGCATTAGCATACATGATGCAACTTAACTCCAACAAGCAACACATACACAAGTCAGAACAAGGTTGTATTATAGTAACTGGAAATTTAAAAAAAAATATTTAGTTAGTGTATGTAAATATATATTGATAAACAAATTAAAATTTGCAGGTTTACAAAACTAAATGATACAACTTTATAAAAGTATGTACACTAAGTCTTATATTGTCTTTTAAAGGGAATTTCGTCTCGTGCATTACACAACTAAATCAAAAATATATCAAGTTAGCGAAGTTGCAAATAATCTTCTCACAGGAAAATAAACTAATTTTTTACTCATTTATAAGAGATTATTTTAATTTTTGTGTTCCACTCCAAACCTCATTAAAAAAAATTTTAAAGAGCCACATTGAAAAAAACACTTCAAGCGTAACTTGAGCCGAAAAACTAAATGCTGAAACATCAATCTGGAGCAAGAACTTCATGTGTCACAAGACAAGAAAAACTGGTATTGAGCTCCCATTCAAAGAAACCAGTTTACAAACTATCGATTTAATGCATTAAAACACTCAAGTAACTGGAAAAAAAAACTTTATAGATGGGTACATTTTACAGCAAGTAATTGAATTTCAAATATACTTCTGACTTTTTTTTCCCATTCAGTGTCAATGTTTTTTTTAATCAGGTTGAATAAATATTTAATGATCAGGTTGAATAGATGTTTAATGATGATGACCCCAGTCTTTACATTTTAGTTAATAAAATATTGGTTATGGAGGATGAAATAATCATACATTTGTTTTGAATCCTACGATTTAAACAACTTTATACTTAAGCCAACAGTCTGCCCCAAATGGCTGGGTTAATATTAAGAATTCCACAATTTTGGGTTCAAATCCTGAATAAAGAAAAGTTACCCCAGCCTCTTATTGCTGCAAGGGTTGATAAAATGAAGACCAAGCTAGTTTGGTAATTCAATAATGGACAGGGGGGGGGGGCTGGCGGACCAGAACATATTTTGTCATGAAACACATAGCCTTTGGTCCTTAGTCCTTCTGATCACAATGCAAGCTTGTGAAGCATGTTCTTCAGGGTCGTATTTAAAGATTTGCCGCCTGAAGGCTGCGATCAATTTGCCGCCCGATATACCACACGATATAGTTTTCTTGACTATTTATTTTTCTTTCTAAATATTAGAACTATCCATGAACCTTTACACCCTAAATGGAAAGCGAAATAATAGGCAATTTTTTTTAACTGTTCTACTATTTTCTTTAAACTTCCGGAACAGGGGAAAGAACGTGCAATTACTCTCGCAACTACCATATTTACTTATATATAATATATACATACGTTTGCGATTTACTCATTAACGTAAATTATTTGTTTTTCTTTAAAATATTAGTATTTTTTTTTAATACCGAATGCCGATGAATTTATTGGTCGTAAAATTTGTTGCCGCCCTCAAAAATTTGCAGCTCTAGGCTACAGCCTACTTATCCTATTTAGAAATCCGGCCCTGACGTTCTTCCCCTGTAAACGCATGAGCAACACTGTTCTACAACACCTTGTTCTGCAACACCTTGTTTGAAACTGTGCTATGGGGAATGGAATCGTTGTTTCAAAAATTCGAGGGGGAGAATTGAAGCTCATGTGGTGTGTCCTGGAAAACGTGGGGGGTAGGGGAAAGAAGTGCTTCCAAGCTTGCGTTGTGAACGGAAAGACTTAGTAACAACAGCAATTGGCCTAAGTTGTTTGTTAGAAAAAGTAATATCTAACTATACATCTATACCTCCCCTCTGTGCTGCCTGACATAATGTATATTCGCAAAAAAAGTTGCAAAATCTACATTGTCATTTTAAATAAATTTCTCCTGCTTCTTTGAAACTGAAACAAAAATTATTAACCATTTGATTGGACAGAGAGACAAAAAGTAGGACTGCCCCGCTATAAACAGGTTTTTCAAAGCAATTTCAAAAAGTGGGATTATAGATACCAGTAACTTATCTATATTTATCATTTAAAAAAACGTTTGTAAAAGTATTCAATACAGCCAGTGAAATGTGGCTTAGCAAATAATTTTTTCCTATGGATTAACACTGAGGCACTTTGGGTTCTAGACCCATGCCAGCATGCCCTGCCCATTCCCCCTTAAAGACGTTGTAATATTAAAGATATGTGAAAGAGGTAATTTAAATTCTGAAGTTTAATTGAGGTCAAAAATACAAGTTTCTGCAGGGCTCAAGCAGCATGTAAAATACTTTTTTGTATGTATAGAAGCTTTGCTACACTAAAGTACTTGAGTGTAGCAATTTTTAATTAATGCATATCACTTCTGAAAAAATGTAAAGATCCAAAAATCGCGAAACTATGGTGATCCGAAAGTCGCGAAACTACGTTCAAATGTAACAGAACTCCAAGGATCCGAAAATCACAAAACTTCGGGGATCCAAAAATCGCGAAACTTCGGGTATCAGAAAGTTGCAAAACTACGGCGATCCGCGACTTCCGAATCGCCGTAGTTCTAAAACGATTTAGCTTTGCATCGCAACTAAATGCAATACAAAGCTAAATCACTATCGCAAGTTTTCATTTTGGTGTCGCGTTTTGATACCGCTTATTTTACACGCTGGGCTCAAGCCATATATCTCACCTCTGCGCTGTCCGACATGGCTTTCTTCTTCTTTTTCTTCTTGCCCTTCTTCCGGTCGCTGTCCCCTTTGGCCTTCCTCTTCTTGCCCTTCTCCCTCTTGGGTTTGGGGGTGGGCTCTTCCTCTACCTCTTCTTCTTCGTCATCATCATCATCCTGGGGGTTGTTGCCGTTGTTTGATGCATCGTCATCGCGGGGTGTCTCTTCGTCATCGTCTTGGTCTTCGGGTAGGGTGTTCTCGTCCTCGGCGTCTTCGAGTTCGTCCTCTTCGGTGCCTAGGAAGAGAGAAGATTGATGGTTAGAACTATGTAGAAAATAAATACTTAAGGTAGGCGAATACCCTAAATTCTAAAATTTTTACTATTACTTTAATCTTTTCCAAATTCGGCACAGTGATTTCAAATATAATGAGCAATGCTTTTGGGGCAATTTTTTTTTATTTAAATATAATTGATTTGTTTTGAACGGTGTTTTTCAACTAAAAAAAGGGGTTTACGCCAACACTTCTAGCTATAAAGTTTTACATTAATTTACCTGACATTTTTCACACATGCTATTTCAATATATATCTGTGCCATGAACCTCTAACATCTGGTGTAAATATATACAATTTTTTTTTTTTTTAAATTTCCAAGTGTAAGTTAATCGAAAAAATCCTTTTTTTTGTGGTTAATTTATGAATTTTTCTTAATAACTTTTTTTCTTGTAATTTGAATGTAACTCTAGAGGGTCATTGTATACATCAGTTCAAAACGAAGAATTTAACACATAATAAATGTTCATAGGATGAAAATTCAATGTGGTAGAATTGTTGGTGTAAACCTCTTTTTTTAGTAGAAAAACACTGTTTAAAATAAATAAATTATATTTAAATAAAAACAAAAGCCTAAATAGTATTATTCCTTATATTTGAAATCACTATGCCAAATTTGGAAAAGATTAAAGCAATAGTAAAAATTTTAGAATTTTGGGAAATTTTAGGTATTTGCCTACCTTAAGGAAAATAAAGAAACTCGTAAGTAAAGAAGTGCCATCTAAAATCATCAATTTTCATATGCGCATGAACCCTGTTTATACATTTTAATAAGAAATGTTAAGTTGTCTTTCATCAGGGTGGCTACGAAATCGTAGAAAAAAAGTTCCCTGATATTTCCAAGATTTCCCTGATACTTTCACAAAAATTTCACTGATTTTACAATTACCTAGAAAACATGCAATACACACAATTCAATGCAGCATAGAAAATGTAATCCAGACATGGCGGGAATTAAGACTTTCTGGATTATGGGTTAGCCAACCGAACTTTTCTACATTTCCGAAAATCTAAGTTTAGTGGAATTGTGTGATCAGAAAATCATTTTATAACATGATTTTTGAGAGAGATTTATCCTTCCTCCAAGCAAATTGGATCAACCAGAACAGTTTGATTTGATCCCGTGTTCGTTAGTAGCGATCACAAGAGCCTAAACCTTCTGTTTACGTAATAAAAATGGGGAAAAAATTCCCTGATATTTTGTAAAATTTGAATAATTCCAATGAGAATTCCTTGACATTTCCAGAATTAAAAAGTTCCCTGATTTCCAAGTTCTGTTACCACCCTGTTCGTGGAGGGGGTAAAATTATAAAGGGGGTAAAATAAAACGCCTTTAGTGTGGTCTTATACCACTTGAGGAATTTGGGACCAACCAGTTAAAACCATCCCACCCTGATATGGTATTTACCCAAAAATACAAGTTGAAAGAGAATCTTTAAAAAAAACATTTACCTACATAAGCCTTACGTTTTTCTTACTAAAAACCTAGGATATTTCACATGCAAGGCAGGTACATCTAATTGACTGTGTTCCTGATAACTTTAACTTTTAAGGATTTTTGTACTACATTCTAAATACTAAGTTAGACATTAAAGAATATTATTGAGAATATTATTGTCTTTCAAATCCTACAAATTTGCTTTCTATAAAAAAAAATTAATAGGACTAGAGTAAAGATTAATACCACTATTAAGAGATACAAAGGAGAAAAAAAGTTATGCTTGGAATCTGAAAAGCCTTTTTGTTGGTTTTGAAAAAAAAAAAAATTAGAAATTATTCTGGTGCCCTTAAATCCATTTTTATATTAAGGGACTTCTTAGGAATATTTCAAGGAGCAAGGAAACTCTGCCTTTACATATTCATTAGCTACGAAGGATTTTTGCTTCCTTGTTATATTTGATAGGAATAGCATTATCGAATCCTTAGTTGTTCATGCCGTTTGGGGGGTTTCAGTAAGGAAAGGGTAAAGTAACAGATCAGCTTTCTGTAGTTATTAGCTCTGTATTAAGGGTCATTCCATGTGAAATCACCCAAATTTAGGAAAATTTGTTGCCGACTAGTCACCGATTTTTTTCAAAAAATTACCACTTAAACTTATTGTGGAGAAACCCTCAAATATAAATTTTTAGCGCATTTTGTTGATTATTTGCTGAGATACGGACATTTGAAAAATGACCGTTTTTGACGAATTTCGGCCATCTTGGATTTAACACTATGCACTAAAACTTCAATAACTTGAGAATGAATTGTTCAAATTTAACAATTTTGGTGTCCATTTGAAGCTATTTATATGAGAAATATAAATCTAGTGTTTAAAAGAAGTTTTAAAAAATTTTTACTAAAGTTTTAGAAGGAAAATTGAAAAAATCACTGTTAAAATTTTAAAATTTTCAATAGGCTGCAAAAAAAATAGGTATATTTTTTTCTTCGAAACTTGGTGAAAACATTAAATAATATGTGTTCTTTAAGTACAAAAAAAATTGGAGAGGTAAAATTTCTTAAAAGCTAGAAAAGAATTTTTTTGTAACCCGTGATATTGAGCGCTACGGCTGCAATAAATTGAGAAATAATTCTTTAAATTTCACAATTTTTGTGTCGTTTTGAAGCTAATTATATTAGAAATATAAATCTAGTGTTTAAAAATGGTTAAAAAATGTTTTATTGTAATTTTAGAAGGAAATTGTAAAAAAAAAAAACTCCGTTAAAATTTTTCTAAATTCAATATGCTTAAAAAATATCTACCCATTTTTTACCACCTGAAAATTGGTGAAAACATTAATCAATATGTGTACTTTAAGAACAAAAAAAATGGAGAGGTAAAATTTCTTATAAAATAGAAAAGATTTTTTTTGTAACCCATGATATTGAGTTAACAAACTCACAAATGTAGGAGTAGAAATATATGACACTGAAAAGTTTCTAAAAAATAATTGTTAGTACTAGCAAATGAGATCCAGGTACATACCATTTTAACATTGAGAAGAAATAATTTATTCCTTCCTGAAGTTTTCAAACAAGTGTTCAATTGACTTGGTTTCATCAGGGGTGATTTTGTATGTTCTCAACATTTAACAATCAAACAAAGGAGAGCTAAGTAATCGTGTGTAATATAGTTTCAGAATTTTCAGTTTGCAAAGCAGTTCAGTGACAAATAGTATATCAAAAGAGTTAGAAGTGCCTCTTAGAAAAAACAAACTTCAATTCTGCATTACTTAATAATCTTAATATAAACAATCCCTGCACCTTTTGCCTATGGATTGTTTGTTTTTATTACTGAAAAATGACATGGATTAGTGATGACTTGTTTTGATTTTTGAGGTTTTGTTGAATGATTTAATTTCCTGTGGTCATAGGTTTTGAAGAAATTAGGCAGATGTTCAAAGCTTTTTCCTTAATAACTTACCATGTGGATAAAAGACTTTATTCTACTTGATGCAAAAGACAGTGTAAGGGAAATGAAAACTTATTAGACAGGAATGAGAGATTCAATTTATGTAAAATTATTGGATCAAATTACACTTTTATTGCTATAAAAACCTTTTTAGTGCTTAAAATCAAGTTAACGTTAAGTTAACTTGATTTTAATAGATGAAAATTTTAAATATAATGAAAAATTTTATTTTTTAGAAACATTTTCATTGGCATGTTCCTGCAACAAAGGGTTTTATAGCTTAGTACCACGAGTTACAAAAAAATTCTTTTCTAGCTTTTAAGAAATTTTACCTCTCCATTTTTTTTTTTGTTCTTAAAGTACACATATTGATTAATGTTTTCACCAATTTTCAGGTGGTAAAAAATGGGTAGATATTTTTTAAGCATATTGAATTTAGAAAAATTTTAACTTAGTTTTTTTTTGCAATTTCCTTCTAAAATTATAATAAAACATTTTTTAACCTTTTTTAAACACTGGATTTATATTTCTAATATAATTAGCTTTAAAACGCCACAAAAATTGTGAAATTTAAAGAATTATTTTTCAATTTATTGCAGCCGTAGCGCTCAATATCACGGGTTCCAAAAAAATTCTTTTCTAGCTTTTAAGAAATTTTACCTCTCCAATTTTTTTTGTACTTAAAGAACACATATTATTTAATGTTTTCACCAAGTTTCGAAGAAAAAAAATTATACCTATTTTTTTTACAGCCTATTGAAATTTTAAAAATTTTAACAGTGATTTTTTTAATTTTCCTTCTAAAACTTTAGTAAAAAATTTTTTAAACTTCTTTTAAACACTAGATTTATATTTGTCATATAAATAGCTTCAAATGAACACCAAAATTGTTAAATTTGAACAATTCATTCTCAAGTTATTGCAGTTTTAGTGCATAGTGTTAAATTCAAGATGGCCGAAATTCGTCAAAAACAGTCATTTTTCAAAAGTCCGTATCTCAGCAAATAATCGACAAAATGCGCTAAAAATTGATATTTGAGGTTTTCTCCACAGCAAGTTTAAGTGGTAATTTTTTGAAAAAAATCGGTGACTAGTCGGCAACACTCATTGGGTGATTTCACATGGAATGACCCTTAAGTAATTCCGATTCTTTAATGCCCAGCATAAATTTGAACACATATGTCCTTTTAATGGGTGGAGGGTGGTTTGGAGTTAGTCCCAAGATTGTATTAATAACAACCAAAATAATATTTGGTTAAAAGTCTACTTCAATGCAATATAGAACATGGTTTTAAAAGGCATAGAGAAATGCTTGAACAGTGAATGCATCGCTTGACCATTAAAAATTATGTTCTTAATTTTCCATTAAATATAAAATAATGTAAAAGGCTGTTAAAATTATATTGTTGTTAAAAAAAATAACCTGATGGTTCAAATTTAAAATTTAATCCAATGGAGAAATGACTTTTTCCTCAATGCCCAACAAAGTTACAATTTTGTACAGCAATAAAAATACATGATATTTAAAGAGATAAAACTATTAAAACATATCTTATTAAAATAAAATTATCAAAACAATTTAATAAAATTATTAAAATTCATACAAAATCTAAGACAACCAAGTCTAGGTTAAGACTGTAAATATTTTTCTGTTGTTTTCAATCATTGTTCTTACAATATAAATATTGTTTAACTTGAAAATAGAATTCAAGTATAATGTTTAAAAAAAATATTTCGATAAAAAAAATTTCAAAGAATAACAAATTTAATTTGCCAATATGTCTTGAACTAAACTTTTACTGAAATACATGGCTTGTTTTAGAGTCTACAGATAGTTTGTTTAATACTAATCTTAATAAATTATTGACATTCAAGAAATAAAAAAATTACACAAATAAAATAAAAATTTGATCCAATAGAGTATAAATACAATAAATTCCAGAGAAGTTCATATTTTGATTTTTAAAGAATTTTTTTAAAAAAATGTTTAAATTATAATCTGGTAGACAGTAGCAGCATGCAAAACAAAATAATAGCAACCATATTCAATTTCATAAAAATTCCAATATATCAAGTTAAACTTCATAAATTAGAAGAGTATAAAAAATCTAACAAATGAGTGAATGAGATAAATGTTTACATAATACAGAACACGAACATATATTATTAGTCAAACTGTGATATTAATTAAAAATATTAATTTCCATAACTTTCATTAAAAATTAGTTTTTGACAATTTTTACAAAACTATATTAATTTCGAAATATGCAATTTCATCACAAAACAACGCGCGTAGATGTCACAAGATTTGCGCAAATGGTTGACAATGCAAACAGAATCGGACAATTTTATTTTGACGAAATCAGATTTTTGAACACAAGAAAACGAAACCAATTTCGAGGAAAAACAACATACTTGACTCGGACAGAGACATCTTTGGTGGCCAAAAATCACTTATAGCCACTGGTCAGCAACATTAGATACCGTATTTGCCTTTATTGTGTTTAAATAAAATCAATATGAAAGTTGACCCTTAAGAGTCGATATGTCTTCCATAAAGATTACAATACACTTATTCCCCTCCCCCCCTCTCAAAGCTGCCCAAGTAGCAGTGGACTCGTTCGCAGCCTCGATCCGGACGCAACCAGCTACGCCATATTAATATGTTAATGAGTAATACTTATCCTAATATATATCCTACCCTCCTTCTTCTACGCTAATACTGAAATTCTGTTGTTTTTTACCGGTCAAATTAGCCCTTCTGAACAATTCTAGGGTGATTGGGAATAAGTTCTATAAAGATTATAAACTTCCTGACACAATCAAAACAAAACCCATGTGGTTTCAGGTGCCGGCAAGTGATTTACTAACAACCCCTTGACTTCACGTGTAGCTTGCCACTCGAACAACGTTACACAACAAATAACAACACCGAAAGAATAAAACGACGAAATTAGCTCATTTAGAAACAAATAAATATATAATATTATGGTGGTAGTAAAGATAACAATCACAAAAAGAGACGAAAAACAGGTGAAAGTTCAAGTGAGTTTTTGCCTATTCATTGAACAACAAGCGATTTTTTGGATGATTTAATTAGTAACAATCAGAGAAATCGTCTGAAACTTACCTGCTAGAGAATCGTCGTCCTCGTCATCAATATTAACATCTTGATCTTCCGATAATTCGCCATCTCTGCGTAAAGGTGTCGGCATTTTATACAACAATGCAAGCACTCGACTCACTCACCAAGACGTCTATGGGAAATGGTAATCCTCATTCCCCCGCGGAACGAGTAGAAAAAAAACTGCGCATGCGTTACCTGGCTTCCCATTTCAGATTTTAAAATCTTATTTTTCGTTTTCAAAAACTACATTTACTGCATTCTTGATTCCGTAAAAAAAAAAACTTTTTGTTTCTTCGAATCTATAAAGTAGCATCGAATGATTGGTTTAAGTTAACGAAAAAGCTGTTTTGAAAATTGATTTATTTTTATTTTTGAGTGGTTTTAGAATGAAATTTGATGATCAAAAGAAGTCGCCTTCCTTCCCCGCTCAATGCGTAGAACGATGTGGATTGACGGAATCTGCCATTAAATCATATCTGCATTGACTTACGTGTTCGCTGCGTGTTAGTTTTCAAATAATATTTTTTAATATTTTGATATCAGTAATTTTTAATTAGTTTACTGATATCAAAACTCCAAGGGATTAAATTAAAGGAAACAAATTAATTAAAATACACTATAGCTTGAATAAACATGTATAATAAACGCTACGTAATAATTTTTAAAATTATTAAAACACAAATTGTTGCGTCAGTGAAATAACAGTTCCTTAAGTAACCAGTAAATTCACTTTCACATAAAAAAAAGCTTAACCTCCCTCTTGCAAGCTGGCGTCCCCATTTGGGGACATTTTTTAAAACCTCCCCACCAACAATTAACACGTTAATTAGTTCCGAAATTGACCTGGTCCGATAGAAGAAGATCGAAATATAAGTTTTCAGCCTTTTATTATTACAAGTATCAGTTATTTCTATAAAATAAAAAAAAGAAGTTGAACTAGGGTCAATACGATATTTACGATATTAGAGTTCTCAAAAAATTATTTAAAAAAAATTTTCAAACTTTTAAAAAAGTTATTTTAGTAGCTAATTTTAAAGACATTTTGCATTAAAAACATTGTTAAAATAATCTGTTAACTACAAATGAGTGATAAGTCCTTTTGTGTTTCATTTATAGCACACAAAAATATGTATTTTTAGAGTTTAAGGCGTGTCTATTAAACAAATCTTTTTTTAAAAAATTCTTTCAAAAACATACTTTTTAGCATATATTTGTAAAGTATATTTGATTAGGAATATACGTGGAGAATTTTTCTAGGGTCTTAAGTGGTTATGGTCAAAAAAAAAAATCCAATGATTTTTTTCACGTATCGCGGTTTATAAAACACCACGTAATCTAAAGTTTTGAGGGAGAACAAATTGACAACTCATTTGAAGATGTAATTATATTAGTGTTTTTACACTGCACTTCAATTTTAGAACAAATGTGCAATCTTTCCGAAATATTGTGACAGGCGACACCGACAATCAAGGTTTATAGTAGTCTTCGGAGAAAAAACAAAATTATATGAAACTAAAATATTTTTTTTAATTAAAATCAGTGAAAGAAACCTTACAAGTTACTAGCAAATTACTAGCAATGACTACATGGAGTTTTAATTAAGTAAATGATAAATTAGCATTTTTAAATAATTAGCATTTATAATTAATGAATTTTAGTAGATCCTAATGGATAGCTAATTAGCTCCATTAGTTATTAAATGAGTTTAATACATGTGGTAGCCCTCCCCCCCCCCCCAAAAAAAAACCTGTATATGCCAATGTTTCAGAATTGAAGAGCATATGGTGAAAGAACGTGCTAAGTGACATAAAGGTAAAAACGAGAAAATGCTATTGAAGTGTTTAGCTTGCACTTAAATAAGTTAAAAACGGTAAGAAATACACTTAACTTCAAGTTTATGAAAAGGGCGAAAACGTGTTATCCTTAGAGGATGGATTAATATGTTCTTGTTCATCACCACAAAAATATTTTTTTTAAAAATGTCACTTAGCACGTTCTTCCACTAAACTTTTAAGTGTGTGGGGCTGAGAAGTTAGGTTCGCACAGGGTATCGCACCTGCTAAGGGCGGAGGGGCTGGGGAGCCCAATTAGTTAAGGCATTCCCCTTGCATTTCGGAATGTCCCAAGTTCGGGTCCGGGCATCGCCAAAATAACTGCCGACCTATAAACAGAACTTGCTGCCGAAAATGTCAGACAATTAATACCCTGTATGGAGGGAGTGCAGGTTAAATATGCTCAAAAATTCCGACGGTGAGTAAGCGCGCGCGCGCGATGCCGCCCTTAACGGTTGCTTTGGGTGCTTTCTCATGTGACGGCTGGTCACCTGACTGTGGTTCTGAATTACGACGCCAGCCGCCAATAGCCCTCGTGTTAGTACCTCTAGTGCGACGGTATTTCAAACTAAACCTGCTAAGGGCGGCCTTGTTTGTTCCTAAACAAATGAATTGACTCTCGCCACGGCGCATGTTTTGGGAACACGAACCATTTTTAGCTTGATGATTGTTGACTTTATTATCTAATAAAAAGAAACACGTATTCATGCTTACATCAGGTGCTATCTTGGAAACATTGATAAGACAGTTTGATACACTATTATGAACATAGAAACCAATACATTTTTAGCCTACTTTTCTTTTCTTTAATTCGAAGAATTAAAAAAAAATGAAAAAGTAGGTATTGACATGCGGTCGATGTCCGTCCGTCCGTCCGTCCGTCTGTCCGTCCGTCCGTCTGTCCGTACCCCCCTTCCAAAATCAGTTCTATCAATTCGATCTTAAAAATTCTTTTTTTATTAGAAAGGTATAACCTCAGACACCCAACTTTCATACTTTTTGTACGTCTGTCTGTACGATAGGACGGTCATAAATCTACTATTTGACGACGAATTTCCCATTGAATTAGCATTGAAATTCAATTTCGAGTCATTTAAATCGCTGAATATAACTACAAATGCTACGGACAAGTGAAATACGTCAAAAAATTCTACGCATCGAAATTAGAATACATTGAAAATTTCAGAAAAGAATTCGAATTCTAAGTACCTCAATCATTTAAAAAAAACTTCAAAATTTATTGCTCATTTAAAAAAGCACAGGAAGCCATTTTTATTAGCATTAAATCACCATTGCCATCGCAACGATTGCTTGAGAAACTTTAATTCTTTTCGACAATAAATTAAAATAAATTTATTTTTGAGACATCGGTCAATTTAAAATGACGTCAAATATATATTTCACTACGAGATCTTTGTATGTTGATATAAATTGTTTTCATTCTATTTAAAAGCGAGGAATATTACATATTTATTCTTTGAAATATAAATTTTTGCAAACGATTTAAGTTATAATTATTTAATTTTCGAAATGAAATAAATGAAACTAGCCGAATTTAGCAAGTAAATGTTTATTGATGAGTAGTTTTTTGGTTTTTGTTCTACGAAAAATTAAATATTATTTATAACTGCAAATAAAGCTGTGTTTAGTGCTGTGTTTAGTGAAAGATGCTGTGTTTAGTTAGATGCTGCGTTTAGTGAAAATTATTTTAAATTTAATGTGGAAAAACGGTTGTTGATGTCACTTTGTTGTTACGAACCTAGTTTTTTCAAGATAAGAATTTTAGTAAGTATTTAAGTAACAGGAAAGTAGGCTATTTTAGTTCTTTAAGAACTTCTTGTTATTTATCGCTTTAATGTGCTAACTTTATGTAGCTACATAAATATACTTTAACCGTAATTTGTCTTGTTTATAAATAATTTTCTAATGTGCTCGTTTCAACACTTTATCAATGTCAAAGAAAATTAAACAACCAATGAAATCACAGTATTCAGAACCGTGACGTCATAAGAAATATTCCCATTAAGGCAAACACTGAGCAGTAAATAAAATTAACTATAAGTCGATGAAAAATTATACAAATCGAGGACTTATACCACTTTTTTCTTGAACATCGTCAACTGTTTTATAGTTATTTTTATTAACTTTTGCTATGAATTATTTATTAATTGTTAATACATATATACTAACTAATAATTGTTATTTAAAATGAATGTAACTAAGTTAAGTTAATTTTTTAAATATTATCAATTACTCTGCGGGAAAGTAATTACTATTTTTTAATAATACACATAATCTATAATTTAATATATTAAATTGGAAAATTTCCTGAAATGACATTTTGCTGACAATCAGCGGAGTTATCAATCTACATTTATTAGTAGTGCGTAGCTATATTTGCATGTTAACTTTAAATGCAAAATTTAACACAAAGTTAGTATATTAAAATAACTTATTTTTCAAGGTTTTATGCGTTATCATACTAAAAATATATAACTGGTTTCGTTTGTTTCCCTTTTTTTTTGCTTTGCTTAAATTGTTTAAAAAACATAAAAACCAAGAAAGATTGACATTAAGGCTATATGTTTTCTTTTTTAAACCGGTTTTAAATTCTCAGCATGTAAGTCTTTGTTCTCCATTATAAAACGCATTTACAAATGACTTGAATTGAAAAACAATTTAATGAAAATGGCCATCTTTTCTTTCACGTTAAAGCGCAATGGATTTGTTTAAAAAAACATCAAAGCGATGAATTTGACTTCATTGAATGGATTCTTTTCTGGGCTCAAATTGTATAATTAATTATTTTTTATTTAACCAATTAACTCGGTTACACAGCAGTAAAATTAATTAGTCATTGAATAAATAGAATCAACAAATTTAACTTGAGTGCATAAAGCATTCGACACTAAAAGTGGAGGACGACAATTTTAATTTTCCAGAGTTTTCTAGAGAATCCTGACAAAATTCCATGCTATATTAACACCGAAATCCATCGATTTTCTAGGAAAATAACATTTAAAAATATATTTTATGTAAAACACAGAACAGTTATAAATAGCCCAAAACTATGTGCAATCCATTTTTGGCCGGTGCGAATTAACAATCCATAAGTTATTTAAATCATATAGTAGTATTTATGATTAAAAAAAAGAAGTTTCGAAGAGAATAGAATAGCCTACTTTCCTGTTACTACTTCTATATGAATCGGTGAGTGCAGAAACAAAGTCAGTCACAAATTTCATGCACTCAACACTCGAAACAAACGTCCTGTATTTATGGAACTACTCAACAGACTAACGTAGTTTTTGCATCCAACATGCATCTTGCCTTTCTACGCTTATTTTTATTGAAAGTTAGTTTTCGGATTTTTTTTACTGAAGTGGTTTGTTTCTGCACTCACCGATTCATAGTCTACCAATGCCACTACAGGCCAACTTGGCTCATAATCATCACCCAATGAAAAATGGACTACGTTTTACCGAGGTTGGGCAATATCGGGGTGCAATATTGGTTTGAATATTATATGGAAAACAAATTACAATTCAAAATTCTTGATTGAACAAGAAGTTCTAAAAGAAACAAAATAGCCTACTTTCCTGTTACTTAAATACTTACTAAAATTCTTATCTTGAAAAAACTAGGTTCGTAACAGTAAGAGTCATCTACAAAAGTTTCTACATAAAATTTATACACATTAGAATAAATTTCACTAAACACAGCATCCAGCTATAATTTCAACTTCTTAAAGCCAAATCAATTATTTTCATTAATTTTCTATCGTCAATAAAATAAATATTACTTATCGTCTGCGTGATTTATTTGCAGTTATAAATAAATATTTAATTATTCGTAGAACAAAAACCATAAAACTACTCCAAAGTGCACTTAAAAATTAAAATAGGAAATGTAAATTAACAAGTAGGTTTGTAACAGAATCTGTCACTTAACCCGCTTCCACACAACAGTTGTGTTTAACAGATAAAAAGGCGCCAAACACATCATTAATTCTACATTAAACTTTTATCCGCTAAATTCAGCTACTTTCATTTATTTTATTTCAAAAATTAAATAATAATTACTTAAATTGTTTGCAAAAATTTATATTTCAAAGAATAAATATGTAATTTTCTCGCTTTTAAATAGAATGAAAACATTTCATACCAACATAAAAAGAATTTTAAAGTGAAATATGTTTGACGTCATTTCAAACTGATCGATGTTACAAAAGTAAATTTATTTTAATTTATTGTTTAAAAGAATTTAAGGGGTCTAAGGAGTCTTAAAAATGTGCAAAGAAGATACTACAAAGCATAGTCTGATCTTTCATGTCATTTTTTAACTACTCGATGTATAAGTATAATTTTTTATATGTAATTCTACAAGATTTATTTATTATAAAACAAGTTTTAAAATTTATGAAACTTTAGCAAAAACTAAAATAAATGATATTAAACATGAAGGTACTTGAACACACTGTGATTAGGCTTGCACGGCAAATTGTGAGGTCAAAATTGAAAAAAAAAATGAATAAAAAAATGACTTTATATTGTACAAATATGTACAAACAAAGACTTATACCTAAATTCTCAGCTCAATTTTAATTAGAAATTATTTTTTTAAAATTTAAAAATCAAAATTTTTAATTTTTTTATTAATTTTTTTAGAAAAAAGTTCTTAAAATAATTTCTAATTAAAATTGAGCTGAGAATTTAGGTATAAGTCCTAGTTTGTGCATATTTGTACAATATAAAGTCATTTTCTTGGTCATGTGTTCAATTTTGATCTCACAATTTGCCGCGCAAGCCTAATCACAGTGTGTTCAAGTACCTTCATGTTTAATATCATTTATTTTAGTTTTGATCTAAAGTTTACATAAATTTTAAAACTTGTTTTATAATAAATAAATCTTGGCAGAAATTACATATAACAAAAAATTATACTCATTGTATTGAGTAGTTAAAAAATTACAAAGAGAGATCAAACTATGCTATGTCAGTAATCTTCTTTGCACATTTTTAAGACTCCTGTGACCCCTTAAGTTTCTCGAGCTATTGTTGCGATGGCAAATGGCAATGGGGATTTAATTCTAATGAAAATGGCTTCCTATGCTTTTTAAATGAGCATCAAATTTTGAAGTTTTTAAATAATTGAAGTAGTACTACAGGAATTCGAATTCTTTTCTGAAATGTTCAACGTATTCTCATTTGGATACGCTGAATTTTTTGACGTTTTCTTGTCGTACATTTGTAGTTTGCAACAGCGATTTAAATAATTCGAAATTGAATTTCAATGCTAATTCAATGGGAAATGCGTCGACAAATAGTAGATTTATGTCCATCCGATCGTACAGACAGACGGACTAAAAGTATGAAAGTTGGGTGTCTGAGGTTATACCTTTCTAATAAAAAATTATTTTTAAGATCGGATTGATAGAACCGAAATTGGGGGGGGGGGGCGGAGGTGGGAGGGGGGGGGGGGGTTACGGACGGACGGACATCGTCAGCATGTCAATACCTACTTCCCTAAATAAAAAAAAAACAGTCAAAACATACGACTGATTGGAGCCATAAGAGGCTACTCCAGTGACGCGTTTATTTATGTTGGGGCCATAGGCGGCTTCAGAACTTGCCCCCCCCCCCCAAAAAAAAAAAAAACTAGAATTTAAAAAATCTTAATACTTGTACAAATAATAAAGCATGATGAAGGATGAACCAGTTTGTAAATTGGGATTCCCTCCCTTTTTGGAGCATGAAATGCTAGTGACGCAATAAGGGCTGAAAAAAAGAAATGGTCGGCTAAATATTACAAGAGACAAGAATTTCACTTATACTTTTAATGTCTACCCCCCCCCCCCCTCACTGGCCCTTACATTTACATATTTATATTTATTTTTCATCTACAACTTTTTCTTTCTGAAAATTCGTTTATCACCTCGTCGAACAGTTGCATTGTCAATCGGAATTGTTAGATACATATACAACAGCGTTTCCACTCTTGGAAATGTCGATTTACAAAAATTGATATCTATTGTCTAAAATATCCCGTCAAAAACAGATTTTGTAATTTTTATTACAATAAAAGTGTTTTTTTTTTTTTTTTTTTTGGTTTACAAAACAAATCGGGGGCCAACAAATCGACAAACAGTACATAAATATTTGAAAGCATTAGGATTATTTGGAACATTTTATTATACGTAGTATTAAGACATTTTGAAATTTGGGGGCCCTCACAATCTTGGGGCCACAGGCGGCCGCCTCTAACGCCTATTGGTAAACGCGCCGCTGGGCTACTCTGCCGGTATGTAAACTACAGTAACCAGACTAATGACTTGAACCATTGTTGTTGAAAGTTTTCAACCACTTTAATCCATACGAAAGTATACGAAAAGTCTGTCAATTTCAGAGCGAAAAAGGTTCAACTCATTGATGTGGTAAGGTTACTGCAGTTTATCTCTTTCTTTGATGTTGTAAAGATTTTCGTTGCAACTCGCCAGTCGCCACAGTGTATGATACTTAATACTATTTTCATTTTTTTTTTTAATTCACTAACCTCCTTGAAAGGGTGTGTACGAAAAGATATATCAGAAGGAGGGTGTGGAGTATACATTTTTTTTAGTTCCAACCCTATTTTAGATTACAATTCTTATTCATTGTCGCACCAACTTCAAAGGATCACTATCAGGAAAAGTATTTTCGACTTCTTTAATCCAACAAGTTAACAAATTTAAATAACCGCCAATGAGAAAAACAAGCTTTAAGAAAAAATCCAAATTAATAAAAAATTAAGAGATGCTCGACCGATGATGATGGTATGGAACACAAACGAATGAACTCTTGTTCCAATAAATAGGTTATTACCAGTGGCGTAGCCAGGATTGTTCCAAGGGGGGGGGGGGGGGGCGGGGGGGGGGGGGGGCTGGGGGGGGTGGGGGGGGGGGGGGGGGGGGGGGGGGCGGGGGGGGGGGGGGGGGGGGGGGGGGGGGGGGGGGGGGGTTTACAAAATTTTGAAGTTGGCCGACTTAGTGGTAAAGGAAACTTCATTATAATAATTTATGAATGTAGTTTTTAATTGAAAATGCTAATTAATGGAATATAATAATTTATAACTAATTTATAATTAACTGTTTAAAACAAAGTTAGTTATAATCTATAATAACATTCATTGATTTTGTATAACTAAGTACAATAGCATTTAAATTATTAATTTTAGAACGTATTAATTAAATATTTAATTATTTATTACAAATAAAATGAATTTTATCATAAGAAGTCAAGTTTACCTACTTCATTAGTGATTAAACGTTGAACACATGATTGATAAACTATTAATAAACACGCGCTTATAAAACTTATTCCGGATTCAAAGTTACTGATTGTATTATAAAAGTTTAATGAGGATTAAAGTTTACTGATTTTTTATATAAATGTAAAAAAAAATTGGACGTTTTTTGGGTAAATAAGCTAGCTAAAGCTTTCTATTTAAATTTTTCCTAGAACTAACAAAAAGATTCGCATCATAATAGCTACTACAAATGACATAGCTAAAAATGATAACAATTAATAAATACCAAATAATGAATAATTATATAAAATATAATCTACAATCGTCACTCTCTCTCTTTGACCTCATTATCGTTGATTAGTGAAGACTTATCAAAATACGCGATTTATTTTGTAAGAATTGAGTAATATTTTGGTTTGCATTAATTTTTGAACCAAAATATCATTTATTTTTATAAAAATATAGGTGAAAATACAGTTAAAACTATTGGAGTTTTTCTAGGTTTCTAGGACTTTTAAGTTCGACAAATGAATGACATAGTACAGAACGAAGCGCCTTGTGTATCTATGTGTTTATTATATTTTTCAAAAGACACGTCACCCTTCCCACCGTCTTTCTAAGTCACAAGACTAGTTATATTGTTCTAAGCTAAGAGAAGGGGGTAAGGAGGTGAAAAATTAGGGTGAGCATCCTACAAAAAAATTCCAAGAAAAACCAGACGTGTTTATCGTACGCGGAATGCGGATAGTGCCCCTTATGTCTACAAAGTGTGGAATGGAAAGTTGTCATTAGCGCGGGGAAATCCAACAGCCAGCAATAGATAAGAGACAAAAAGGATCTCCTATCCGAATGGAGGGGACCGTAGGAAATGACCCCACCGGAAATGTGGAAACAAAATCTCATTCTCATATAGGTCGTTCATAGCTCATAAAAAAACTGTTTGTCTCCGCGTCTGAACAGAGAACGGAATTTTACGTAGTCTACGGATAAGTGATTATGGAGTGATTCTGTATCAGTTTTTCTAATGAAATATCCGAAAGATAATAACAATTATTGAAAAAAAAAACCTGTGACAAATCGAAAAATACTATATATTACGGAAAAATAGCTATAACAGTATTTCCTTTTTATATTCTTTATTACATCCGAAATACAAAAGAAAAAGGGACAAATATTGGGAAGCAGTGTGATTTTATAACACATCATTTAACACAACATTTATGCGACATTAAAACTGCAAATGACTACCATTTTGGATATGTCCGCCTGATTGCAATAATAATATACTAACAAAATTTTACAAAATTAAACAAACTTTTATTGCAAAATTTCTTTGTTGTAATGGAATGCCAATTTTAGGTCTTTCCGAACTATACCAAACCGACCTTAACGTTTGCAGCAGAGAAATGTACTACGCGGAGGAATTTGCGTAAACAAAGCGCTGGCGCCGAAGCTTCGTCCTGCTCCGATTGGTTCATAATTTGGGAACCCTTGAATATTTGTATGCGCCCTGTTACGTCAAAATCGACAGGCAAAAAATTTTTGAAGACTATTAAGCAAATATTTGTTTTAAATTAAATGAAAAACATGTTAAAGTAAAATTTTACTCTGAAAACACAACAACTTTATGAATATAAATTAGTCCCTAAAATTCCCCACACTTACCATTTTAACCTTTCTCAAAAAACAAGTTAAAGTTTAGAAAAAAATAGTTTTCAAAAGTTATGATTTAAAAAATTTTCGCCATCTTATTTTTTGTTAAAAAAAATTAAACTACTTACCAATTTCCTTCTGGATACATTAATGAAGTCTATTTTTACTCATAGATTTTTAGGAATAAAAACTCAAAGGGTTCATCAAAACTACGGCACCCGAATTGTTTTGGAGCAGTGTATATTTAAAGTAATATCTTTATAATTTTTTCTATTATTTCTTCTGAACTAAATATTACTCAATCTATTCTAAAATAGAGGAGCAAAACATTCAAACTGTTTCCACCTTTCGAATTAAGTTTTTCAAGAAACCGAAAAAACATATAAAATAACTTATGTTTAGACGCCAAATCGTGTGGATTATAACTGGTTAATAAGAAGGTTTGCAGGCATAATTTACCTAAAGAACTGAATATGAATAGAAAATGCATTTGAAAGAATCATGTTTTGACCTAACCCAGAGGAGGAAGGAAATACTGATGTGGACAAAACTTTTTGAGTGGAAAACTAAATTTTCATCTTAGCAATCACACACTCCATGCGCTCCCTCATTTCCTGCAGTTAAAAATTGTAATAATTCCCTCACCAATTAAACTTTCTAATTTTAAAATCTTAACTACACAAGTCCACTTTTTTTCCAAACATTGAGTGATTTTACAACAAAACGTTTTAACCTTAACATTCTTTCTTTGATATTGTAACATTTTTATCTAGCAATGCATAGTCATAAAAAAGCACCGATGCAGGGTTCATTACTCTGAGAAAAGAAATTCAGGAGGAGTCTTCCAAAAATTCAGGAGGCTATAACTAAGATTATATCTAACGCGGGAAAACGGCGTTACGGAGATTATAACAAAAAAAATTAGATAAGTTAAAAACACAGCAATTTAAATGTGGTTTTCAAGTATAAATCATCTAAATATCCAACAAGACAAGAAAACTCTTAACGACTTTCAGCATAGTCAAAAAAAGTACCTTGACCTAAAAAACATGCACACTAAAACTTGTTTTCTCAGGGAATGGTTCCTGTGGAGTGTTACTGTACACAGGCTTTTTTAAGGAGCCATTAGGAAAATTCTTCGTTGCGCCAGCAAACTTACAACAGAAAATCCATAAAATTTCAGAGTAAAAGATAGAAATATGGCAACAATTCAGGAAAATTAACTTAATTTCAGAGTAAGTTTTAAGGCATTATACAAATAAAAAGTGAAATTCAGGAGGCGTACGAACCCTGACCCATGGTCATATTAAATTTCATGGTCAATCCATCCAAGTTCGGCAAGTTTTTTTTTTCATAAAAAATTATAAACATAAAAAATATGTTTAAAAGTCAATAATTTAACCACACAAGCCCCACAAAATATTTTACAATAAAATCTAAAAAGGGGCAGCTATTCTGAAAATGTGATGTAAACTCAAATATTAACTTGTAAAGTCTTTCAATTAAAAAAATCAAGACAACATAAAAGCTTTTTCTATTCTTTATTTTAATACATCAATTTTACTTTTCCTTCAAATCTCGAAGACGATTCGTACTGCACACCTCACAGTGGCTGCAGCAGTTTGCTGGAAGAATGGAAGAAAACATCAGAAAAATGACAATTAGGTTTGTAACAGAATCCTTCACTTTAACCCATTTCCACACAACACCTGTTACAACAAGAAACATGTCGCCAAACACAATAATAATTCTATAAATAAACCTTTAAACACGTAAATTTCATAAAATTTATTTGATTTTCAAAAATTCACTAAGTATTTAATAATAAATTAAATAATTATCGTTTGCAATAATTTAATATATTAAAAATCAATATGAATATTCCTATCTTTTAAATAGAAAACAAAACATTTAATATAAACAACAGGTAAAGGCACCAAACACAGCATTAATTCTATGTAATCAATAACATCCTAAATTTGGATAGTTAATTTATTTAATATTACCGAAAATTTCAATAGTTCAATACCTGTATTGTTTAGCAAAACCTACTTTATATTTAAAATAAATAGCAATATACGCCCTCGCCTTTAAATAGAATGAAAACATTTCATATCAACCATACAAAAAATCTCGTGGTGAAATATATTTCATGTCATTTCAAACTGACCGGTGTCGCAAAAATAAATTTATTTTTAATTTCTTGTCCTATATGATAAAGTTTCTCGAGCGATTATTGCGATGATAATGATGATTTCAATCCTAATATAAATGGCTCCTATACTTTTAAAATGAGCATTAACCTTTGCAGTTTTTTAAAGAATTGAAGCTAATTAAGATTTTATAAATATAGAGCAATAATCGTATTATATATTAATTTAGCACACTGTTTATAAAACGTGCAGCAAACTGCGAAGTTTCAGATTTTTATAAAATAACGCCACATCACAAATGCAATTTTCTTGTAAGGAAAACTTTTGTATTCTCTTCAGCACACATTTCATTTTGAGCATTATTTTAAGAATGTCATTGTACCAAGATAAAAATACCAACTTGGCAAACAACTGGTTTCCATTTTTAGGCAAATTTTTCGACCGGTGCCTAATCTTGACACAATCCTTGGTTCAGCATGTTGTCATATAGGTAATGTTAAATTGGCTAATTGCAATGTACCTTTTCCACAATAACTACTGATCAGATTTTTAAAATTTTCTGAGTTGTTAGACAACCTACATATCTTATTCTGAGTTAAAAGTTTTAAAGTACCTCAAAAAATCAAGAAATTTTTTCACCATTGTGCCCCATAATTTGTTTTCACTTTAGTTGTTAGTTTAAAATTTAATAACCTCAGATTAATCTATACTATGTTATTACATCATAATAAAAAAAAGTTTAACGAGAAAACAGTTTTTTGAGAAAAGGTACATCAAAGTTTCAAAAAATCATGATCTGAGAAAAAACGCTTTTAAAGATTTTTTTTTAACCCACTTCCCCTTACAAGGATATAAGGCTTCCTTGTAATAAATTCAAAAAATATTATTCCAATAAGTCCTTAAAACTTTGCGACAATTATTAATAAAGGCTTGTAATAAGAAATTTATAAAGCCAATAATTTCTCTTGATTTTTTCAACACAGATTTGGGTACTGAGTACTGGTAACTGCAAACCCCCTTAAGCCAACTAACTGATTCAAACAATTTAACCTTGACAGTAGACTTCCCTCTTAACCGGCTTAAACGAACGTGGGTAAGCCGGTAAAACGAAAATCAGGTAAACAGAGAAATTAAATAAATTGAAATTAGATGCTATATAATTGGCACTTTTGTTTATTGATGATAAATATGCCTTATGAAATACCTGTACCATTGACAGTAAGACTCTTTTAACTGGTTATTTTATGATTTATTAGTATTTTAACATTTTGATTACATACCTTAAAAAAAATCTGACAGTTTTTTTAAATAAAAGAACGAAAGGACAAAGGCTAATTAATTTTTTTTGTGAAAATCACGTATTTAGTATTTTTAATAATTTTTAAAAACTATGCTTACTCCATTTTTTTTAACTTCAAAAGATTTTAAAAAAAACTAAATATGTGATTTTCACAAAACAAATTAATTTTGCCTTTTAGTTATCCCTTTTTTTACAATGATACAAGAAAAAATTAAAAGGAAAAATTGACTTGTGAATGTCATAGGGTATTTAAAATTTTCAAATGTGGAATGGGGATCGCTTAAGGGTGATACAATGTATCATTCTGGGAACTAAACCTTTGTATCAGTAGTAAGAACAGTTGAAATAACCAAAAATTTATTTTTTTAGTATAACATTTAATAAATTTTACCCTACATAACAGTTCCTTTTGAAAGGCCTTGCAGAGATCCTATTACTTAAATCAAGAATAACAAAACAAACATATAAAATAATACTGCAAACAATTCTCTATACAATTTAAAAATATACAATATACTTTCATATACAATTAAACCACATTTATTTTCTCATTCAATACCAATAATTTTACAGGCTAATCACCAAGAGACGCGATTTAATCTAAAAACGATGCTTTCTTAAATATTCCAAAATTACCACCCTTTTAGAAACTTTATAGCAGTCATTTAGCCTAATCATCACCAAAACAGTGCTAGAAAGCTAAAAATTAGTTGCTTTAGTGAAAATAGATTTAGAATTTTAAAAAAATAGAAATGTATATCCTTCTACCTAACTAAAAATTAAAAAATACATAAATTTTCCAAAAAAATTATTAGTTTAATATTCGATGCCATTTAAAAATAAAAAAAATATTTAATTAAAATTGTGCCTAATGATAAACTGAAATAGTTTTCCTGAAACATACAATTTTCGTGTATTTAAACCAATTTATAAAATATAAAATTTGGGAAAAATTTTTATTTCTACATACAAGCCAGATAAGACGGTGAAAAAAACTCATGATTTTTTTTTATGAAAATTCATATATCCGTATAAACTCAGCCAAGTTTCATCATTTTTAGATTAAAGTTTTTTTTCTTTTTATTGATTATTCAAAAATAAAAAAAAAATCATGAGTTTTAAATTATCTCAGAAAAACAATTTCAAAATCTAATAAATATTTTTCAAAAAAAAAATGCCAATCTAGGATTTTTTCAAAAAAATAATCTAAATAATATTTTTTTTCAGATTTTTAAATTATTGGACTAGTTAAAAAAAAATAAAAGCCATTTTTTGCTCTAAAATCCATTTAGAAATGATGCGTTACCGAAAGCAATCGTTCCAATAAATCGTTTTAACTTGCGTCATTTCCTAATATAATCATCAAAAAAATTATGAAATTAAATTCATAAAATCAGCTTTTTTAAACAACTTTCAATTTTAAAAATGATAAAAAGAAAAAATAAAAAGCCATATTTACGAGTACTTTTGAATCATGTGGAGTATGCGAAGAGTCGCAATGATAACTGGTTATGTACAAATCAGTTATAATACAAATTAAATTTTAGATAATCTGCCTTTTAATCTATAAAGAAATTCTTTAGTCCGAAAGAATCTAGATTTTTAATTTCCCCCTGTTTGTCTAGTGAGTAAAGAAAAGTCATTTTAAGAAGAATTTTTTAAAACTATTTTAATAAAAAATCTGAAAAAATAATATTTTAATAAAAAAAATATGTATGAGACAAAATGTAAGTTGTAAAAAAGATTTTGGGAATAAATTAAATATTTTTGAAAAAAATGTGAATCAATTCAAATGAAAATTTTTTAGAAATACTGAATTTTCAAAAAATATATCAGATTTTTGGAATTTTTTTCAAATACTAATCATTTTGAAATTTAAAATTTTTTACTCAAAAGAGTCAATGAGCTGAAACTTGGCTGAGAATATATTTAAAAAAAAAAATCAATTTTTACGAATTAAATGAAAAAAAAAAAAAAACTTTTTTTGATTTTTAGCAAAAATTAATTGGAAAATATTTTTTAATAATTAATTCAATTTGTTTTTATAAAAAAAAAATTTAAAAAAAAAAATTTTGAAAAATTATTAACAGAAAATAGAAAAAATTTAAAAAAAAAAATAAAAAATATTTTTAAAATTTCTAAAACAAATTTAAACTTTAAAAATATAAAAAAAACATTTTAAAACAATTTTATTTAAAATAGTTTTAAATTTATAAAAATTTAAAAAAATATTGTTATTTTAAAATAAGTTAATTAAAGATTAAATTTATAAATAGTAACAAAAATGTAAATTGTTTCACTGAAACTAAATTTCAAGCTGAAAAAAAAAAAATAAAATTTTTTTTTATAAAAATTTATAAAAAATATTCAATTTAACGATTTTTTTAATAAAAAAATTATTTTTTAAAAAATAAATTTTAAACAACAATTCTTAATATATATTACTAATCAGATAAAATATAAGAAAATTTAAATAAAAAAAAAAAATAATTAATACGTATTTTGATACACAATTCTTTATTATATATTTATTAAAAATTATAAAAAAAACTTTAAACAAACTTAATTAAAAATTTTTTTAGTAAAAAAATTTACTTTAAATAATAGTGCGTTCACACATTTTATTTAGTAATAAAAATCGTAAATATCTGATTAATTTGAGTAAATTTAATCAAGTTATATAACAGCATGTAAAGGTCTGAATGAATAAATCAAAAAAGCATCAAAACAAAGCAGATTATCCAAATGTATCAAACCCAAATCTGTCACAAATAAAATCAAATAACATAGGCTTCTAAAAAAATCATAATCGTGCATCAAAAATGCATCGTCATCGCGTGTCGATCGTAACATGCGAAAATTATCTATGCGAAAATATAAACATCGAAATAGCGAAAAAAATAGCGTAAATAGTCGTCCGACGACAAAATCGTAGATAGTCGCCTACTATCCTAAAATGTATCGTAAAATTAGACTCCCTCCTTAGAAATCAGTCTATCAGAAATCAGCCTTTTGGAAAAGTGATGTAAAAAGAAAAAGGCTAAACACAAAACCACACGTAAAGGTTCTTGTGAATCGAACTGTGAATGTGCTTCTGTAAAAGAGTCGGACAACTGATTAACTTTTTAAATTAGTTGTTAATACATTAAATAAACAAAAATTTTAATAATTTTGTCTTAATGCAAAATTTCTTTTCCGAGTAAAAAAAGTCTTTCCTTTCAAAACATGTCTAGTACTTTAGGTCAAAATAAAATGACATTTGAAAATTATTTTTTTAAAGGCTTCTTGTTGACTTCAACAAACTCTGGAATCAATTTTAGTTCATAAAATAATATATAAAATATTACATTTTAGAAAATTGTCTATTACATGATTTTCAAAGGAAGACAAGTCGCCAAAAGAGGATTTCTTGTATTCTGATCTTCGCAAATGTGTAACTATGCCATTATGGGGTGGAAGTAAATATGACATGCCATTTTTGTAATTTCTGACCAATATGGTAAATAGTCTGACAAATGCAAAAAAAAACATTTTTTTAAACTAAACAATTGCAATAACCAAAATTTTTTTACATTTTAAACAAAAAAAACAGTTAAACAAAAAAACATGCCAATGAAGTAAAAAATATCAACATTTAAGACTAAGCTCTTTTAGTTAACATAAAGTAAAAAAAAGCAAGAAATTTCAGTATTGCCAGCTGATTTTTAATAAAGCCAAATAAATAGCAAAGCTTTAAAAAAAACACATAGAAATTTATTTCAAAAGAAGAAAAAATAATTTCCATAACCCCCCCAAATACTAATACTAAGATAAGAAGCAGTTCAGTACACAGCCGATATATATATATATATAATATATAGACAGAATAAATAGCTCTTATTGATTTATTAAGTAAGTAAAGTTCTGCAAAAATAAACTTACATTTGGCAATATTAAGAATAAAAATCATTTTCACTTTGGAGAGAGGTCAATAACCTTAAAATTCAAGCGAATAAGAGCTTTAAAATTCTCAACCCAAAAACTTAAATAGTTTTCAAGACCTTGAAAATCTGCTTTTTAAGCACTTTTCAATTAACGTGACAACCCTGTGATGGGTTGAGAAAACTAAGCAAAATAGCAGACATTTACCTTTCCACAGAAAACACAGGTGTACTTGGCGTGCTGAGTGATCTCCATCTTCTTGACCATCTTCCTGAGGGAAGCACCATAACGGGTTCCATACTTGCCCACCACTCCTACCTTCTTGGTTCGCTTGGCCTGGAAAATACAAGATCTTGTTAGTCATTATGATACACTAACACCGTGTTGGGTAGCTGAAGAACAACTAAACCTGGCAAACAGCATTAATGGCGGACATTTACAGCCATATCCACCTGAGCTTCAATTCCAAATCGATGTGGAAAACAAGCGGTTAGACAAGTTAGAGCAGTAGGATAACTGTTTTGAGGTCGCTTGTTTTCATAATTTCACAAAAAACACCTTTTGTTGAGATAAAGTTTAAATTTATTAAAAACAAATCATTATTTACGAAGTTCAATACGAGCGGTCGCAATGACCGTATTACGAATACAAATTTCAAATCATTTCTTCATACGATACGATACATTTTCGAATTAAAACTGCAATAATAAGAACAAAAAATGCACCTGCCAGGGTTGCCGGCTTTCTCCTTGAGAATTGGCGAGCTCCTAAGAGTGAAAGCGGCAATGAGGGAAAAAGCAATCAGGCGAGTCCCGAACAATAACATTAGCATGTGTTTTGAGAGGTGTAGGATAACAAACCGTGTGACATCACATGAATGATCCCCATTGTAAAAATAATTTAGTTTTTTTCTAGATTGTAATAAGAACAGTAGAATATTGGTTTCTATGCTTCGTTTAGTGCATTTTATGAAATCGAATAGATTGCCATCATTGAATGATGTACTTTTTGAGTGTATCAATTTCTACTGGTCTTTATAAATTTATTTAAGTTAGATATAAAAAAAACTCTGCAAGAGATTTAATCTTTCAAAAGCAACTTTAGTTACACATATTGAAATTGTCAAAGATTTATAACTGAAGAGGTTTGGATGGTAACAATTGCAAATTTCAAAATTTTGATTTTGTACAAATTTATCTCTGCTGAAAAACAGTACATTTTGTGGCATAATGACATGGCTAGATTACATTATAGCAAGCGTTTGTAATGAGACACATTATTTAATTATTTTTAATTTGGTGTCTGACATCCTACTGTAAGCCTACTTTATAAAAGCCGACTCGTCTCCTGATAAGCCATTCAGAAGAAAAACCACAGGAAATAAGATGCAACTACCAGAATTGAAGGAGTATTTAACATTTATGCTTGCGTAATATTTCAATTTACCTAGATTTTCGCCAATTACGTTACATTTAAATTAATCTACCACGTGTACATTTTG